>ONZH01011373.1:0-39411 GCA_900303285.1 Rhinella marina | reverse complement strand
ATGTGAGATAATTTAACAAGAAAACGCACAGTACAGTGGCCTATTAAATGCCTAGATATTGTATATTTCAAAGTACACAAGCCGTGTAGTAACTAACAGACGGTGGGTATTTACACCAGGTATGTGAGATAATTTAACAAGAAAAACGCACAGTACAGTGGCCTATTAAATGCCTAGATATTGTATATTTCAAAGACACACCTGTAGTAACAGAACAGACGGTGGGTATTTACACCAGTATGTGAGATAATTTAACAGAGAAACGCACAGTACAGTGCCTATTAAAATGCCTAGATATTGTAATTTCAAAGTACACAGCCGTGTAGTAACAGAACAGACGGTGGGTTATTTACACCAGGTATGTGAGATAATTTAGCAAGAACGCACAGTACAGTTGGCCTATTAAAAATGCCTAGATATTGTATATTTCAAAGTACACAGCCGTGTAGTAACTGAAACAGACGTGGGTATTTACACCAGGTATGTGAGATAATTTAACAAGAGAACGCACAGTACAGTGGCCTATTAAAATGCCTAGATATTGTATATTCAAAGTACACAGCCGTGTAGTAACAGAACAGACGGTGGGTATTTACACCAGGTATGTGAGATAATTTAACAAGAGAACGCACAGTACAGTGGCCTATTAAAATGCCTAGATATTGTATATTTCAAAGTACACAGCCGTGTAGTAACTGAACAGACGGTGGGTATTTACACCAGGTATGTGAGATAATTTAACAAGAGAACGCACAGTACAGTGGCCTATTAAAATGCCTAGATATTGTATATTTCAAAGTACACAGCCGTGTAGTAACAGAACAGACGGTGGGTATTTACACCAGGTATGTGAGATAATTTAACAAGAGAACGCACAGTACAGTGGCCTATTAAATGGCCTAGATATTGTATATTTCAAAGTACACAGCCGTGTAGTAACTGAACAGACGGTGGGTATTTACACCAGGTATGTGAGATAATTTAAACAAGAAAACGCACAGTACAGTGGCCTATTAAAATGCCTAGATATTGTATATTTTCAAAGTACACAGCCGTGTAGTAACTGAACAGTGGGTATTTACACAGTATGTGAGATAATTTAACAAGAAAACGCACAGTACAGTGGCCATTAAATGCAATATTAATTTCAAAGTACACACCGTTTAGTAACAAACAGACGTGGTATTCACCAGGTATGTGAATAATTTAAACAGAGAAGCACAGACAGTGGCCTATTAAAAATGCCTAGAATTGTATATTTCAAAGTACACACCGTGTAGTACTGAACACGTGGTATTTTACACAGTATGTGAGATAATTTAACAAAGAACGACAGTCAGTGGCCTTTAAAATGCCTAGATATGTATATTTCAAGGTTACAAGCCGTGTACTAACTGACAGACGTGGTATTACACCTGTATACAAAAGTATTGCAGGCACACAGAACCCAGAACACTAGAGCCAAATAAACTGTATTTAAAAAATAAAATAAAATTCACAGCCGTATACTGCCAGATCAGATGGTGCATATACACACTAGTTATATAACAGGGTTGTTCAGCCTAAAAGAACGCTGAACAGTAGTGCCAAATATAGTTTGGTATGTAGCAGAGCACCTAATACACCACTAATGCCTCTCTCTGTCCCTACTCCAGCAGCTATCCCTGAATACAGCAGCCGTTCTCTGTAAAGTCTATATTGTAGTAAAGCTATCACTGAAGTCCACTGTAGTAGCCCTGATAAGGGCTTTTAATCACGCTCCTGCCTGTCCAACAGCTAAAACCTATCTGTCCCTTCTCCAGCCTCTGTCCCTGACTAAGTTCACGCAGCATATGCGTACGAGCAGGAAGAGCTGAGTTTTTAATATTCGAGGTCACATGGTTTTTCCAGCCAATCCATGTAGACGCTGTTTTCGCGCTGCCAGCGTGCTCAGCGTGCCTGTCATACCCCCCCTGCATGTTGATTGGTGGAAAAAGAGCGCCAGGGAAGGTGGGAGGGGAAACGAATTCTAAGTGCGCCATCGCCGTTATACTCGATTGAAATCGAGTATGCCGAATATCGTAGTATTCGATCGAATACCGGCTCGATCGAACACTACTCGCTCATCTCTAATCACCTCAACCAATTTTATATAACCAACCGATGCAAGTTTATCCACAATCTATGCAAATGGTCCCACAATCTGGATATCGACTACAAACTTTTGCACATCCTCAAACTCAGTTTCCGAATAAACAAAGAATGGAGACCAGAGTCTGTTTTTATTGTAAAAGATTTGGACACATTATGAAAAATTGTCGTAACAGACCTCATTTAAACATTAATGATCCACAGTTATATCCACAAATGTACAAACAACGTTATAGTCCAAATCAACCATACTTCCCACTCCCACAAGACAGACCTCAAGCAACCCGTGTAAATAACCCTTTCTATGGACCACAAACGGGACCACAAAATTCAATACTTAATCCTCAAATTCAAGAGTACTCTCCAAACGCCTATCAGCAAGAACCCTCACAAGCTGGGTTCAACCCCAATCATCCATAGGATTTTGGCAAGCCTGTGTCTACTATTTTTATCAATGCTACTCCATGCAATGTTTTAGGTCAGTCTGGACCCGTTCTAACTGTAAATCTCCCAATCAATGGTCATGAACTTCCTTTCCTAGTGGACACAGGTGCAGCCAGATCAGTTTTGAAAAAAGAAGATCTTCCACCAGATGTCATACTTTCTCCTGATTTCATTTCATGTGTAGGAGTGGATGGAAATCCTACAGAGACCTGTCTGACATATCCAGTACCAGTTGGCTTACATGGCCTGATGTCTAGACTCCTCGTCTCCCCAACCTGTCCTACTAATCTATTAGGAGCAGACCTTCTCCAGAAAATGAATGCTACAATAAGATATGATTCTTCTGGCATGTATTTGGATTTTGAATCTAAACCTGCACCCGAATTGACATGCATCCTTCAAGCAATCCCTGCTTTCCTTGTGTCTAATCCTGAAGAATCCATCCCGTCAGAATTCCTGTCTCAAATTCCAAACACTTTATGGTCCTCAGGACCAGATGACATTGGCCTTTTACCAGTTACACCTGTACAAGTTTTCTTAAAACAAGGAGCATCGGTACCAAGATTACCCCAATATCCTCTAAAAGCAGGTCAAGAACGATCGCTAGAAGACCAAATCAAAACCTTTCTACAGGCAGGAGTACTCATCTCATGTGTATCCTCCGCAAATACTCCTTTATTTCCTGTAAAGAAAAAATCCGCTCCAGGTGAACCACCCAAATATCGCCTGGTACAGGACCTACGAGCTGTGAATTCCGCTACAATTATGGAGACTCCCGTTGTCCCTAATCCTCACACCCTCCTCAGTACCATACCTCCTCATGCTATATACTTCACAGTAATTGATCTTAGTAATGCCTTTTTCAGCGTCCCTTTACATCAGGACTGTCAATACCTCTTTGCTTTTACTTATCGAGGAGCTCAATATACATGGACGAGGATGCCCCAGGGCGCTCAGAATTCCCCCAATCAATTTACCCAAGCTCTGCAAACTTGTCTCCAACCATGGATTTTACAGCATCCTGAAATTGCTCTCTTGCAATATGTAGACGATCTTCTCCTTTGTGCCCCTAATATCCACCTTTGTCAAATCGAATCTATCAGTCTTCTCCAACATTTAGCAAACATCAATTCTAAAGTTTCGCAATCCAAACTCCAGTGGTGTCGTATAAAAGTTATATTCCTCGGACATTGTATCTCACAAGGAACAAAACATCTCACTGATGATCGGAAAAAAGCTATTGAAAATATTCCATACCCGCGTAATCTCAAAGAACTTCAAGGATTTTTAGGAATAATTACTTACTGCCGGCAATGGATCCCCAATGCATCTGCCCTCATGCAACCACTATATGACTCTTTCCAAGAGATCCTGGCCACTAAAAGACTATCTCCACAAGCTATGGATTGTTTTGACAACCTTAAACAACTGATTTTGAAAGCACCAGCATTAGGACTTCCAAATTACTCTGAACCCTTTAATCTCTTCATCTGTGAACACATTGGTCATGCCTCTGGGGTGCTCACTCAGAAACATGGTGACTCTATGAGACCTCTTGGATACTATTCTTGCAAACTTGACCCTGTTGCACAGACTGCACCCGCTTGTCTCAAGGCTGTTATAGCTGCGCAAGCTCTTCTTGACAAGACTCAAGACATCATTCTGGGACACCCTGTTACCATTTTGGCTCCCCATGATCTTCAAGCAATCCTCAAACAATCTCAACAACCACATCTTTCTATGCAACGTAACATCCGTTTACAATGCTCCCTTTTATTACCAGAAAATGTGACTCTGAAGAGATGCATCATACTGAACCCCGCTACTCTGCTTCCTCTCGCAAGGGGGGAAGATCCACGGGAAAGAAATGACATAGACCATGATTGCCTCGAACAAATGGAGGCTGAGACATCCCATCTTCCTACTGTCTCTGAAACTAAACTGGATAACCCGGATTATGTTTTCTTCACTGATGGCTCGAGATATGCAGATGATCAAGGACGGTTCCACACTGGATTTGCTGTGGTTACTTTGCAAGACACCGTGAAGGCTGCTTCCTTACCTCCACACATGTCGGCCCAAGAAGCTGAGCTAAAAGCTCTGGCTGAGGCTTGCATACTTGCAGAAGGAAAGACTGCTAACATCTATACAGATTCAGCCTATGCATACGGTATCGCACATGACTTTGGCCTGAAGTGGGCCCTGCGAGGTTTCCAGACAGCTAGTGGAACGCCTATCAAGAACTATAAAGCTGTCAAGACGTTGATGCAAACTCTCGAGCTACCAAAACAAGTAGCAGTTTTGAAGGTCAAGGCTCATAGCAGAACAGAGACAGAGGAGTCAAAGGGAAATCACAGAGCGGATTTGGCCGCCAAGGCTGCAGCACTTTTTCAGCCAAAGCAAGAGGATGTTTGGGTGCGAGAGAAAGCAGAGTCGGGTATATATATCCTGACAAGAGCGGGAAAGGAAAAAGAGGAAGAAGAAGAGAAGACCCAGCAACAAGGAGTGCCAAATCCAGGAGTTGCACTTTTAAGACAGTTTCAAACTCAAGTAAGTCCAGAAGAAAGGAAAATATGGGAAGAAAAGGGAGCTGAACTACAACAAGATGGATTCTGGAGAAAGGGCAAGAAATTGTGCTTACCCAAGGCACTGTACCCAGCTGTAGTACAATGGGCCTCATGATACTACTCATACAGGAAAGAACCAAATGAATGATGTGATTAACAAAATATATTTGGCACCTGGAATTACTACAATAACCACCAACTATTCAAGAAGTTGTGAAATATGCAACACTTGTAACCCAGGAGGAATGATAGCAACACCGAAGAAACATTTAGCCAAGCCGTTATATCCATTCCAGAGGATCCAAATCGACCACATGGAATTACCCAAGAGCGGAAAATACAAATATGTTCTAGTGGTGGTGGACATGTTTTCAGGATGGCCTGAAGCTTATCCAGTCAGCAATATGACTGCCAGAACTACTGTAAAGAAACTATTGACTGAAGTAGTTTGTAGATTCAGAATACCAGAAATTATTGAAAGCGACCAAGGACCGGCCTTCATTGCGGACGTAACCAGAGAACTTTGGAAGCTAGTGGGAGCTGACCTGGGCCTACACAATCCTTATCATCCACAATCAAGTGGAAAGGTGGAAAGAATGAACGCTACTCTGAAGAATAAGATTCTGAAAGCTAGTAAAGAAACTTCTCTCCCCTGGCCCGACATTTTGCCCATTGCACTTTATTCTATCAGAAACACACCTAGACAACCAACTGGCCTCACTCCCTATGAAGTGTTGTTCTTAGGCCCACCCAGGCTGGGGAGGTACCACCCACAACAATTAAGTGCAGGGAATGATAATCTTGTGAAATATGTTGTAAGTTTATGTAATGCATTGAAAATAACCCATGCTGCAGTGTTCTCATCTATTCCAGATCCAGACTCTGACCAAGAGACGCACAAGTTACAACCAGGTGACTTTGTGCTGGTGAAAAAACACGTCAGAGATTCTCTAGAACCCAGATTTGAAGGACCATACCAAGTTCTTCTAGTATCCCCGACTTCAGTGAAGCTTGAAGGGAAACCTACCTGGATACACGCTTCGCACTGCAAGAAAGTGGACCCTCCCAGTCCGTTATCATGAAGAATACCTTTATCCTTTACAAAATCTGTTTTGTTTGTATATGTGTGGCACAAGAGGTAGCGATCACCCGGGATGGGGGAATAGCTACTAGGGGAACAGTCACATTCTGGTACAATTCATCAAGTACCCAAATGGCGACCTTTAAGTTTGAGTTTTGTGAGGTTGCCAAATGCCAAGCTGTGGGTTGGGTGAGAGGGAGAGAGAGAGGGACAACCAGAGGGAATGAATGGCGATCTGAGAAGTCCAGCTGCAAAGGGGGGTCCCTCACAAGGGGAGACTCGTCTCAAACTGGTGAAGCCTCCCAATCCCCTTCCCGCTCAGATCTACAGACATTCAAAGGAAACATGAGTTTGAATTTTAGGGAAAGATAGAGGACAGATTTCAATGTTTTTAGGGGGGACTGTGAAGGTGAGCAATAAGAAAAAACATGGAAATCTGTTACATCTCATCTGCTACATCTTATGTTATGCATTTAACAATGACTTTACCCAGATAACATAACAAGATTGTATTAGCTTGGAAAAGCTTACGCAAGATAGGCCTTCAGACAGAAGCACCTAGTTCCTGTTTTGAATGACGAAGAGAATATTAGTCAGCCAACGCCTGAATAAGACTGCGCAGATGCAAAAGAAACTTATTGTATACATATATCCTGTTTTGTGATTTCATAAATTTATGCTGTATGTCCAAAAAAGGAGCTTTCTCTCCCATGCCTTTTCCCTTCATAGAGGGACACACCAGGGGTGTCCCTTATCCCCATTGTTGTTCGATCTGGCCCTGGAACTCTTGGCTCGTTTCTTGGAAGGTTCAGATTTATACTCAGGTATTACAGTGGGCAACAAGGAGGTCAAATTGGCACTATATGCTGATGACCTGTTAATATTCATGTCTAATCCCCAACAACATCTGACTCCCCTGATGGATGTGCTACATCATTTTGGTTCCCTATCGGGATATAACATTAACTCTGCCAAAAGTGAAATTCTTGAACTGCAATCAATAAATCCCCTTCAACTGTGGCTAGATAATAGATTCGCCTCTACTTCGGTCAAATAATATATTACTTACCTGGGTGTGAAAACAGGCAAACTTCCCAGCTCATTATATAATTTAAACTTCCCGCCCCTCATAGGGAAAATAGTGACGGAGCTCCAAAGGTAGCATACGCTCCCCTTGTCATTTTTGAGGAGATGCCATTTGATCAAAATTATGAGCTTTTCAAAATTGCTATACCCTCTCCAAACTCTCCCACTTCTCTTAAAACATGTGGATGTGGACATCCTTAATAAGGCCTTTTCTAAGTTTATATGGTCGGGTAGGTGCAACTGGATCTCCCTACACAAATTGATGTTATGGAAGCCTGAGGGGGTGGTTAAAGTTCCTGAATATACGGGGATACAGTCTCACCTGTCTTATAAGACATATAGTTGATTGAATACATGGGACAGACCATTATTCTAAGGGCTTGTTCACACATCAGTTATTTGATCTGTTATTTCCATCATTATTATTGTGAGCCAAAACCAGGAGTGGAGGCTCCACAGACATAAGGTATAATGGAAAGTTTGCACCTATTCTGTGTTTTTAACCCGCAACTGGTTTTGGCTCACAATAACTGATGGAAATAACTGATGTGTGAACAAGGCGTAACAGGGAACTGGAACAAAACCTAGTGGCCCCTTGGGGCCTGATGTCTTGCCTACATTCTAAATTGGCTGCCCTTCCTTCTGAAATAGTATCACAGAAAGTACTTCCTAAAACGTAACCTTTATTAGTCAGATAGTTATAAATAAATATATAAATTGGTACATATATACTCAAAAAATTAGAACGTAAATACACAACTGTGGGATAACCTATCACGTCAGTAGCGGTGTGGGTAGACAGCAGGGAGAGCGGGGGTTTCAGATGTTCGTATATAATGCCCTAGGTGGATTTCTCCCTAATGCTCACCCTATTATCCGTCACCCTGCCTACAGACGGAATAGCCGCCCCGATAGGGGCGATCCCGTACCTGGAACCTCCTATTGGCCCTCACCTGGCCCTGATCCAGGCACCACCACCAATGTCAGAAAGACACCCACCAGTGAAGTGGGTAAGGTATAGTATTCAATTAAACAGTGAGTGGCTGGGTTCACCAAAGTTTAATGGTGCCCAGCTATACTTGCGTGCACCCATCCGTGTAACAACATCGCGGGATAAGATGTCCAATAGCCACGTGTGGACTAGCGTCTCTGCGGTAGGAGGAGCTCCGTTGGGACTGATGTTTGTTGGACCTTTAAGACCTTATTGTTGTGAAGCAATTTTGTTGTTTTTATGTGATTTATCTGTTTCACTGGTGGGTGTCTTTCTGACATTGGTGGTGGTGCCTGGATCAGGGCCAGGTGAGGGCCAATAGGAGGTTCCAGGTACGGGATCGCCCCTATCGGGGCGGCTATTCCGTCTGTAGGCAGGGTGACGGATAATAGGGTGAGCATTAGGGAGAAATCCACCTAGGGCATTATATACGAACATCTGAAACCCCCGCTCTCCCTGCTGTCTACCCACACTGCTACTGACGTGATAGGTTATCCCACAGTTGTGTATTTACGTTCTAATTTTTTGAGTATATATGTACCAATTTATATATTTATTTATAACTATCTGACTAATAAAGGTTACGTTTTAGGAAGTACTTTCTGTGATACTCCTTGAGTTTTGGATACTTCCTCAACTATCAAATATAGCTGGGGTAGATATACCAGTACTGTGATTTCTTCCTTCTGAAATAAAAAACTCTGTGCTAGTGAGGGATACAGTGGTGGCCTGGAAGGAGTTAAGAAAGGCCTTTGCCTTCCTTACTCGGTATCCAAAAGAATGCCGCTCTGGGATCATCCAGTATTTCCACAAGGGAGTCATGCTCAGTTTGCTGAAACTTGGAAAACAAAATGTATGGTAAGGGCAGAACATCTGATGCATGTGGAGGAGAAACAATGGTTGTCACCCAGGGAGTTGAAGGAAAGGTACCAGCTGCCAGACTCTCATTTTTTGTACATCATGCAGGGGATTGCATTCTGTAAACATAGAGTCTGTGACTTATCTAAAGAAGCATCTATGAACACTTTTGATTATATAGTGGGGACCACCCCACGAATGGTATCCCTCTCGGCACTTTACAGGACAATGTCTGGTAATTTCACGAAGTCCTCCCCATCCAAACTCTTTCGGAAATGGGAAGAAATAACGTTAGACACTGAGATCAGAAAGGAAATTCTGGAGGCGTAGTGGGAAGATCCATTCCTTTGTCATTAATGAGAGGTGGCAAGAGTCCTATTTCAAAATGATGCATAACGGCATATATATGGTTTCAATTTCCTGGCTTCCCCCAATTTTCCAGACCGTATTACTCATTGTCCAAAATGTAAAGAACCGGCCTCTGACTTTTGGAATGGTATATGGATATGCCCCTAGGTGGTGTAGTTTTGGAAAGATTTGGTAGCATATGTTAGGACTAGAGATGAGCGAATCGAAGCTGACGAAGTGGAATTCGATCCGAATTTAAGGAATTATTCGATTTGCATTTAGAATTTCCTGACGATTTGTGGTGACAAATCGTTTTTTTTTTTCCACTAAAATAGCGGCAGCGCTTGTTTGGACATGGAGAAAGGAACATGAGGGAGGGAGGGATCACCCCCAATGCCATGCATGCAGCCAATCAGCAGCCAGCCCTGTGATGTCACAGCCCTATAAATACCCTCAGCCATTTTGGATTCTGTCATTCTACAGTGAACTTAGTGCAGGGAGAGACGTTTGCAGGCGCTAGGGAAAGTGTTAGAAAACCTCATCAAAGGTACAAAATGCTGAATAGAAGTGTAGGGAAAGGATAGGGAGGGAAGTATTGAAGCAGTACAGAGTTCAATAGGGGTGTTTAGAGACAGTGTGAGATATGGAAAGAAGTGCAACAACAGGGTAATAGGAAAAATCGTATTGCACCTTGGTTTCAATGACTGGGATTCAAAATTGCCATGCTACAGCTGCTCATGTCAGGTTTACCTCTGTAATTCTGTTTAATGGGTTTTGTTAACCCTTGTGCACTGTAGTTACATTTAGTACAGGACTTTTTTGCTGTTTTAGTGTTGGAAAATAGAAAGGGCTTATTAGCTGTGGTGAAGTGGGAAAATGGCAGCCATTTGTAGTGTGTACTAGTGGCTATAAAAAGTTTCAGTTGGTGTAGAGCGCCAAAGTTATTTATTGGCAAACCTACTGCCGTTTATCAGCGGTGCGAAAAAATGTATTATTCGCTCTGTGCTGAAGTGGGAAAGTGACAGCTCTTTGTAGCGTGTAGTAGTATTAAAAAAAAAAAAAGTTTTTGTTGGTGTACAGCGCCAAAGTTATTTATTGGCAAACCTACTGCCGTTTATTAGCGGTGCGAAAAAATATATTATTCGCTCTGTGCTGAAGTGGAAAAGTGACAGCCCTTTGTAGCGTGCAGTAGTATTAAAAAAAAAAAGTTTTTGTTGGTGTACAGTGCCAAAGTTATTTATTGGCAAATCTACTGGTGTTTATTAGCGGTGCAAAAAAACGTATTATTTGCTCTGTGCTGAAGTGGGAAAATTACAGCCATTTGTAGCGTGTAGTAGTAGCCCAAAAAAAGGTTGATTTGGCCTAGAGCGCCAAAGTTCTATATGTTAAAACCTACTTGCGTTTATAAGTCTTGTTAAAAAACGTATTATTTGCTCTGTGCTGAAGTTGGAAAATACAGCCATTTGTAGCGTGTTTTAATTTCCTTTCTATTTATTTATTTCATCTAACAGCATGTCAGGCAGAGAAGTGACAGACCCTGCACAGGGGAGTGGCAGAGGCCTAAATGTTTCGGGAGCACGCACAGGTCACAGCAGAGTAAGGGGGCGTGGCAGCAGGGGTCACTTTGATAGGACTGAGCTCCCGGTGTCTAGCGGTCGGGTCTTTACCAGCAATCCTGCGGTTCTTGAATGGTTGACTCGGTCTTTGACTTCGTCCCAAATGACGTCAGACACCCCCAGCCAAGAATCGGTGGGTTCGGCAGACACAACCCTTAGTTGGCATAGCCCGGGAGCAGGCCCTGTGCGCTCACCTGTACTCAACCTGCCTCTGTCCTTTTCTGTTCCCTCAGCCAGAGAAGTAATGTATGCTGTGGCCTCAGCTCCACTTTACAGCGAAGACGATCTACTGGAGGACAGTCAGCAGCTACTGGCCAGCCAAGATGTGGAGGAGACATCTGCAGCTTCCTCAGTTAGGCAGGCAAGTAGTGATGAGGAGAGTGGTGTGGGAGCTAGGGTTGCGTGCGGTCAGGCTCCTGACCCATAGACAGTCGAGGAGGACATCAGTGACGTGCAGACACTACTCGATGATAATGTAGCCGATCTCACTTGGGAGCCGGGTGAATTAGGGCCTTCATCATCATCAGGAGAAGAGGGTGGCAGCTTGCCGGTGAGGCAGCGATGGAGCCAGCAGGTCGCTAGCGTGGCCGGAAATCAGCAGGGTGGCAGCAGTGGGAGGTCGGGAGCCAAACGTGCCCGAGGAGACCACCCGCTTCGCAGGAGCCTACCGGGCCGGAAAGTAGTGGTGCAGGGGTTCAAGGAGGCAGTGGCGGTAGCAGCCAGTCAGTGAGGAGTGTTGGGGGTAAATTCATGTACTTTGCAGTGTGGCAGTTTTTTCATTAAGACGCTGGGTGAGGTAAACCTAGTTAGAATCTGTGGGCAGAAGGTGAAGCATTGCCAGGGTGCCAATGTTGGCACCACGGCCCTGCGTCAACATATGCAGCGTCACCATAAAGTGGCCTGGGAGAACCGTGGATCCAGTGTGGTGGTCCAGCCTGCAGCAACAGCCGCAGCATCCGCAGCATCGACCAGTGGCGCCCAATAGATTTCAGACAGTCAAGGCTCCACCACCTCAGCCGAAGGGAGCTGTCTGTCTTTCTCATTATCTGAAGCTCCTACTCCTCCTCCTACTCCTCGTCAGTCATCCCGTCAGCAATCGATCAGTGAAGCCATTTCCAAGAGACAGCAGTATGCGTATACACATTCAATGGCGCAGAAGCTGAACCTGCTCCTGGCCAAGTTGCTGGTGCTGCAGTACCTCCCTTTCCAAGTGGTGGACTCTGAACCTTTCAGAGAGCTGATGGCTTGTGCCGAGCCAAGGTGGAGAGTTCCAAGCCGTCATTTATTTGCGAAACAGGCAGTACCAGCCCTGCACAAATATGTAGAACAGACGGTGGGCCAGTCCTTGAGCTGGTCAGTGTCTGCCAAAGTTCACGGCAGCGCCGACTTGTGGAGCTCTAATTACGGTCAGGAACAGTATATGTCCTATATGGCCCACTGGGTAAATGTGGTTCCTGCACAGCCAAACCAGCAACTTGGCCAGGCGATGCCGCTTCCGCCTCCACGTTCTCATACCGTTGCTCCTGCGACAATGTCTGCCTCCTCACCCTCCACCGTGTTCTCAGCCTCCACTGCAGGGACAATTTACAGTGCTCCACCAGCATACCACATGTACTGGGCACGGCGGTGTCACGCTGTTCTACACCTCGTTTGCCTGGGCGAACAGAGTCACACAGGGGTAGAACTGCTCCGCGTCATTTATCAAGAAATCCAATCCTGGATTTCCCCACGACAACTCAAAATCAGAACAATGGTGACCGAAAACGGAAAAACATGGTGTTTGCGCTGTGTCAAGGAGGGCTGTGCTATGTGCCATGCATGGCGCACGTGTTTAATCTGGTTGTCAAGCGGTTGCTAAAGTCTTCTACCCATCTGCAAGACATCCTAAAAATGGCCAGGAAACTTTGCGTGAACTTCAGCCACTCCTACACCACCAAGCACACCCTCCTTGAGCTAAAGTGGCAGAACGGCGTCCCCAACATAGGCTGATATGTGACGTTTCCACCCGTTGGAATTCCACCCTCCATATGTTGGATCGACTGTACGAACAGAGAAAGGCCATAAACGATTTCTTGATGATCCAAGCAGACACAGGTACTCCTCTGTGTCACTTCGATGTCAGCCAGTGGCAGCTCATGTGTGACACCTGCCATTTTTCTCGTGCCCTTTTAGAAGGCTACTTTATTTGTCAGTCGCCAGGACTGCGGGATGAACAACGTCATTCCACTCATTCATATTCTGGAAAAGATGCTGTTAAATCTGGCTGGTCAGGGGACAGAAGATGTGGCGACTACATCTCATGGCCACATGGGCCCTGTGGGGGCTGAACTGGAGGAGGAGGAGGACATTGGAGCACAAAGAATGCCTCAAGAAATGGGTAATTTCTCTACCCAGGTGACAGGAGAGGAGGAGCAGCCAGCAAAGCTACAGGACGATGAGGAAGAGGAGGCAGAGGACCCAGACACACCGTGGCAGTATGCAGTGGAGCTGGAGGCAGGGAGTCCCTCCGAGTCACTTGCGCAAATGGCCCGATGCATGCTCACTTGCTTGCGTAGTGACAGCTGTATTGTCACCATTCGCAGAGGGATGACTACTGGTTCTCCACCCTATTAGACCTTCGCTACAGAGAGGGAGGACAAACTGAACTACTATAGAGACATCCTATGTAGTCAGTTGGCTGCTGCCTATCTGCACCATCATTCTTCCTCTCGCAGGTCTGACCAGGGGGCCCTCTGCGCTCATGTTCCACTGCCATGGCTGCTGGGGGGGGTAGGGGTGGCAGTAGCAGTACCAGCTCTGTCAGCAGCAGCAGCCTGAGTCTACAGTCGCTGATGAGCAGCTTTCTTCACCCGCATAGTGAAGAAACTACTCACCAGCAGCATCAGCTAGACCTGGAGGATGACCTGAAACAGCAGGTGGTGGCATACTTGGACAGCACCCTGCCACTCGTCATTGAAGATCCGCTGGACTACTGGGCAGCCAAACTAGATTTGTGGCCGCAATTGGCTGAGTTCGCTCTGGAAAAGCTGTCCTGCCCGGCCAGTAGTGTGGCATCAGTGTGGGTGTTTAGTGCGGCGGGGGCCATAGTTACACCAAGGAGAACTCGCCTGTCCACCCAAAATGTGGAGAGACCGACCTTTGTCAAGATGAATCAGGCATGGATCAGCCAGGATTTCCAACCACCAACGCCTGATGCGTCAGATTAGATCATTCATGCTGTTTTTTGACTGTTTCTTCTGGCTACCTGCCTCACCAAATATTCTGATGCTGCCACCTGCCTGATGCCACACATCTGATGCCATGTGCTCCTTCTTATACCCACCATTGTCATCGGGTAGTGTAGTGTTATTGTCACCCACCTCCCCACACTGTCGCCGTACCACTCTGTAGTCTGCTGCTGCTACTACTGCCTCCATAATGTCGTTGTTCCACTCTGTAGTCTGCTGATGATGCTGCTGCTTCTGCTGCTACTACTGGCTTCATAATTTCATCATACCATTCTGTAGTCTGCCGATGCTGCTGCTGCTGCTACTGCTACTGTCTCCATAATGTTGTTGTTCCACTCTATGGCCTTCTGTTGCAGCTTCTACTGCTTTTGCTGCTGCTGCTACTGCCTCAATAATGTTGTCGTTCCAATCTGTAGTCTGCCGATGATGCTGCTGCTGCCAATTGCACACTCTGTCGTTGTGGCACTCTGTGACCTCCAAATTCTACTGACTGACATTTTCAATCTTGTCGTTGGGATTCTCCTTCACCTCGAAATTCTACTGACTGACATTGTCAATCTTGTCATTAGGCCTCTCTGCGACCTCAAAATTCTACTGACCGACATTTTCATCTTGTCGTTGGGCCACTCTGTGACCTTAAAATTCTACTGACTGACATTTTCAGTCTTGTCCTTAGGCCTCTCTGTGACTTCGAAATTCTACTGACTGAAATTTTCAATCTTGTCATTCGGCCTCTCTGTGACCTCGAAATTCTACTGACTGAAATTTCCAATCTTCTTGTTTGGCCACTCTGTGACCTCGAAATTCTACTGACTGACATTTTCAATCTTGTCGTTGGGCCACTTTGTGACCTCGAAATTCTACTGACTGACATTTTCAATCTTGTCCTTAGGCCTCTCTGTGACCTCGAAATTCTACTGACTGACATTTGCTATTTATTCATTGGGCCTGTCTGTGACTGTGAAATTCTACTGACTGACATTTGCTATCTTTTCATGGGGCCTGTCTGTGACTGCGAAATTCTACTGACTGACATTTGCTATTTTTTCATTGGGCCTGTCTGTGACGGCAAAATTCTACTGACTGACATTTTCAATCTTGTCGGGCTACTCTGTGGTTGCTGCCACTTCCACACTCTGTCATTGTGCCACTGTGTGGCCTCATAATTCTACAGCTACTGCCACTGCCTCCTCTACACTGTCGTCGTGCCACTCTGCCAGACTTTCTACAGTCACAGGCAGGTCAACGGTTGACACTTGGTCTACATCGATTTCTCTGGCACAGACATTAATGGTCATGAGAACTTTTACCTACCCATCTCTGTCATCATGCCACTTTGGCCTCATAATTCTGCTACTACTGCTGCCACTTCCACAATCTGTCTTTGTGCCACTGTGTGACCTTGTAATTCTGCTACTACGGCTGCTGCCACTTGCCCACTCTGTTATTGTGCCACTCTGGGACCTCATAATTCTGCTACTATGGCTGCTTCCACTTGCCCACTCTGTCATTGTGACACTTTGTGGCCTCCTGATGCTGCTACTGCTGATGTTGCTGCCACTTGCATCATCTGTCATTGTGCCACTCTGTGGCATCCTGATGCTGCTACTGCTGCTGCCGCATCTTCTACATTGTCGTTGTGCCACTCTGTCAGACCTTCTACAGTCACAGGTATGTCAAACTTGACAACAGCTGACACTTGTTCTACATCAATTCCTCGAGCACAGACATTAGTGGTGATGAGAACTTTTCCCTTCCTATCTCTGTCGTCGTGCCACTCTGGCCTCATAATTCTACTGCTGCTGTCACTTCCACACTCTGTCGTTGTGCCACTCTGTGGCCTCATAATTCTACTGCTACTGCCACTTTCACACTCTGTCGTTGCGCCACTCTGTGACCTCATAATTCTGCTACTATGGATGCTGCCACTTCCACACTCTGTCATTGTGCCATTGTGTAACCTCATATTTCTGCTACTATGGCTGCTGCCACTTGCCCACTCTGTCATTGTGCCACTCTGGGACCTCATAATTCTGCTACTACAGCTGCTGTCACTAGCCCACTCTGTCATTGTGCCACTGTGTGACCACATAATTCTGCTACTATGGCTGCTGCCACTTCCACACTCTGTCGTTGTGCCACTCTGTGGCCTCGTAATTCTGCTGCCACTTCCACACTCTGTCATTGTGCCACTGTGTGGCCTCATAATGCTACAGTTACTGCCACTGCCTCCAATATACTGTGGTCTTGCCACTCTATGGTCTCCTGATGCTACAGCTGCTGTCACTTCTTCCTCTATACTGTTGTCGTACCACTCTGTGGTCTCTTGATGCTACAGCTGCTGCCGCTGCCTCCTCTACACTGTCGTCGTAGCATTCTGTGGTCTCCTGATGCTACAGCTGCTGACACTGCCACCTCTACACTATCGTCGTACCACTCTGTGGTCTCCTGATGCTACAGCTGCTCCCACTGCCTCCTATACACATTGTGCCACTCTGTGATCTCCTGATGCTGCTGCCACTGCCATCTTCACACTGTCTGAGGGGGGACTCTGCTTTTTTAAGCATGTAATAGAACAGGTTCTGTAAGAAATCTATGTGGAATCAGTGATTGGTGTAAAAGGAGTGCGCTCTTTGGCGCTTTAGTAGGATCTTGGGCTTCTGCATGGTTCTTTATATCTGGCACTAACATTGACATATTAGGCTAAATTCAAACTTTAGATATTTGGTCAGTTTTGGCCCCATAACTGCCAAAATACGTAAAGTGTGCAGCGATTCCAAGAGCGACACCTGTTATCTGCGTGTCACACTGGCTCACAGTATTGTTTCACTACCACAGCAGACTCCCTATGCGTGTTACTGCAAGGCACAGTGTTTTACACCACTATACAGGTTCTCTGCAGGCCGGAAGTAGCCGTTTTTTAATGCAATTTGCCACAAATTTATTCGGATCGAATCGAATCGTTTCAGAAAATTCGGCGAACCGGCCGAATTGAATTTTTGAAAAATTCACTCATCTCTAGTTAGGACGCATCGGTCTGTCAACCTTCCTCTGGTACCCCAGACATTGTTGTTTCATTATATTTGCTTATTGTCATCTCAATCCACTTGCTTTCAAAGTGTTCCTCTCTTCTTCCACTGAATACTTTTGGTGGCCAAGAGAGTCTTGCTACAACATTGGTTGTCTGACTCTATGCCTGCAGTATCTGCAGTGATTTCTCAACCGAAGCTACTGTTGCGATATGATCGAATCGAGGCAGAGAGACACAAGGAGGGCTCAGCTACCAAATGTTTCTGAAAATGGAAGATTTTTCTCCTTGTACACTTTAGCCCCTCTGAAATTTTGGAGCCAGTAAAACCATTTCGGTATACTTCCTGGTACCTCACTTCCTCATTAAGAGGCACACTGGGTGCCCTTCAAGTGTAATTCCCTTCTGCCTGTTCCTTCTTCCCCCCTTCCCATTCCCCCCCCCCTTTTTTTCCTCTCCTCCTTATGTGGGTTTTTTGATATATTTAATGTATGTATGGGCCATTGAGTTTGGGCAGATGTGATTTGACACATGTTGTAGGTACACTTTAAAATAATGTGTACTTCAGATATTACTGCTTGTCCCCCCTCCCTTCTTCCTTTCTGTTCCTTGTTAAAATGAAAGTATCTCAATAAAAAGAATTTAAAAAAAACATACTTTACCTGCACTGGTTGTGCAATTCCCAGTAAACCTTTGTGTTTTACATGGTAATCTGTGGCATAACACAATGCTACAGTGTGGCAAGAGGAATAGGTTATGTTCTTTTCCTCTGATACACCTGGTTCTTTAAGTATAGGAATGCCTATATATGTGATGGATAATCTAGCTGTATATTGGAAATGCCATGCTTACATGTGTTACCTTCAGCTCTTATGAATCAGAATCTCATTGACATAAATGTGGCATCTGGAAGATGTTAATTGTATTTCTTTGGTAAAATTACACCTCCAATCTACTATCAATCTGCTGTCAGATACCCATGATCAAGATGATTTATCATAAAGATACATCAGCAAAATAAAGTACTGCCAAACCACTTTATCCTTTGAGTAAACTTTTAGTACTGTAAGAGGAAATCCACCCAAACACAAGGAAAATGCAAACTCCATACCTGGACGGTCCTTGTTTAAATTTGAACCCAAGACTCATGATTGTTGCAAGGCACTGAACAGCAAATGGACATGTTGGATACATGGGCAGATACAGACAGCAGAATCCCCTGTATCTACGCATATGTTTCCAGGTGCTGTTCAGTTCCTTGTCAGAATGGAAGATCATCATGAACAGCCAGATAAAGTGGTCGCTGTTGCAGCCATCCCTCAAGGAGCCAGTGCAGAGGATGGGAGTGGTAGTGGTCCCGATGAGATAATGTGTCATGGTGTACTCCCTCAGGCTGTTGCTCCCTGGGAATTAGTAGAAAAATAAAAGCCTTTCTTTTCTTTGCAGCATAGGAGTTGTAGTACATCCAGTAGCAGTACAGTGGAATTTCTCTCCCCAGATAATAAGGCATGGTGGCTGGCAAAGTAACTGATAATGGTACATCTGGTATGTTATCTTGCTGATGTCTCTTCCCTGAATCTCTAGCTAACAGCTGTAAGGTGTCCACTTGGTGAAGATACCGTTTTTTATGAGTTGGCCTAGCCTTGATATGATCTAGGTAATGGGTGCCTGAGCCAAAGTCCCTCACCTGCAGCACAGTCTTTACAGCTGTGGTAGCCTGTCACTGTTCTGACTTTAAGCACCTAAGATATCTGTAGTAATTTTTCATCCTTGAGTTTCTCTGGAGTAGTGGTCTCACAGAGAAGTTGGTTCTCTGGTCCCTAAGTCCCTAGGAGCAGGAGGAATATGATGTGCTTCCTCACTCCTCACTGTCCTAGCTAAAACTCCTCTCTCCTGACAGAAAGTAGGAACAGCCCACTCCTACCAAGAGAGAAGTAATAGTGTTTTTAGCCCCATTCCTGATGCTAACCATATGTCATCTGTTTGTCTACAGTGTGAACATGACATAACATTGCAAACATTACATAACAAACCAAACTTTGCATACATCCCCAGGTCTGAGGCCCTGCACTGCCATTTTAAAACCCATAGATGTGGAGGATGGCAGGTGATGTTTATTTCATTGAAACTGGGGCAGCTAGGGTAATATATACAGTTATGTATGCTGTGAAGCATATATGACTGTATACAGCATTTTGACAAATTACATTGGAAATTAGCCAACTCCTCTAAGGCTAGGTGCACACCATGTTTGGAGAGAACATTTTGGTACATATGGTGGAAAATCTCTTGTATATGTCATTAGACCTCTATGTGCTGTCCACATTTTATTTGTGGACCCATTGTTTTCAATAGGTCCATGGTCCGCATTTTGTGGACATAGGGGCACATTTATTAAGGCCGAATTTTAGACTCTGGTCTTAATAAGGCCCTCAGCTGGCGGTGGATCCGCTGAAGTTATGTAGAGGCGCTGCCCTCTACATAACTTCAGCGGATCCGTGGCCTACTCTAACTGTGAGACAGCTTCCTAGTTGTCTTAAATTTAGACCATTTTCTATAACAAGCATAGAAAATGGTAAATGAGACAGGCCTCATCCCTGCCCACACCACACCCACTTTTTAGACCTGGCTTGAGCGGGGAAAAGTCACATGGACCTTTACACCACAATCTACACCAGGAATATGCCTAATATAGGCATATTTCTGTTTAATAAATATTAACATAGTTTATAAGGCCGAAAAAAAGACATCTGTCCATCCAGTTTGGCCTGTTTTCCTACAAGTTGATCCAGAGGAAGGCAAAAAAAACCCTGTGAGGTAGAAGCCAATTTTCCCCACTTTAGGGAAAAAATTCCTTCCCGACTCCAATCAGGCAATCAGAATTACTCCCTGGATCAACGACCCATCTCTAGTAACTATAACCTGTAATATTATTACAATCCAGAAATACATCCAGGCCCCTCTTGAACTCTTTTAGTGAACTTACCATCACCACCTCCTCAGGCAGAGAGTTCCATAGTCTCACTGCTCTTACCGTAAAGAATCCTCTTCTATGTTTATGTACAAACCTTCTTTCCTCCAGACGCAGAGGATGTCCCCTCGTCACAGTCACAGTCCTGGGGATAAAAAGATGATGGGAGAGATCTCTGTACTGACCTCTGATATATTTATACATAGTTATTAGATCTCCCCTCAATCGTCTTTTTTCTAAAGTGAATAACCCTAATTTTGATAATCTTTCTGGGTACTGTAGTCCACCCATTCCAGTTATTACTTTAGTTGCCCTCCTCTGAACCCTCTCCAGCTCTGCTATGTCTGCCTTGTTCACAGGAGCCCAGAACTGTACACAGTACTCCATGTGTGGTCTGACTAGTGATTTGTAAAGTGGCAGGAGTATGTTCTCATCACGGGCATCTATGCCTCTTTTGATGCAACCCATTATCTTATTGGCCTTGGCAGCAGCTGTCTGACACTGGTTTCTACAGCTTAGTTTGTTGTTCACTAAAATTCCTAGGTCCTTTTCCATGTCACAGTTACCCAATATTTTACCATTTAGTATGTACTGGTGACTTGCATTATTCCTTCCCATATGCATAACCTTACATTTGTCAGTGTTAAACCTCATCTGCCACTTCTCTGCCCAAGCCTCCAGTCTATCCAGATCCATCTGTAGCAGTGTACTGTCCTCTTCTGTGTTAATTACTTTACACAGTTTAGTGTCATCTGCAAAAAATGATATTTTACTGTGCAAGCCTTCTACAAGATCATTAATAAATATATTGAAGAGAATAGGGCCCAATACTGACCCCTGTGGTACCCCACTAGTGACAGTGACCCAATCTGAATATGTGCCGTTAATAACCACCCTCTGTTTTCTATCACTGAGCCAGTTACTTACCCACATACAGATATTTTCTCCCAGGCCAAGCATTCTCATTTTATATACTAACCTTTTATGTGGTACCATGTCAAATGCTTTGGAGAAGTCCAGATATACGACATCTATTGATTCGCAGCGGTCCAGTCTAGAACTTAACTCCTCATAGAAACTGATTAAATTGGTTTGACATGACCAATCCCTCATGAAGCCATGCTGATATGGAGTTATTTGCTTATTTTCATTGAGGTACTCCAATATAGCATCTCTTAGAAAACCCTCAAACAGTTTACCCTCGACAGATGTTAAACTTACTGGCCTATAGTTCCCGGGCTCTGTTTTTGGACCCTTTTTGAATATTGGCACCACATTTGATATGCGCCAATCCTGTGGAACACTCCCTGTCAGTATAGAGTCCTTAAATATCAGAAATAAGGATCTGGCGATGACATTACTTAATTCTCTTAGGATACGGGGCTGTATGCCATCCGGTCCTGGCGATTTGTCTATTTTAATCTTTTTAAGACGCAGCTCTACTTCTTCCTGGGTTAGACAGGGCATTTTTAATGGGGAATTTACTTTTATATTCTGCATTTCATCTAACAGTTTATTTTCCTCATTGAATACAGTCGAGAAAAAGATATTTAGTAGCTTTGCTTTCTCCTCATCACTCTCTGCAACTCCCCCCTCATTACTCTGCAAGGGGCCGACATCTTCAGGTTTATACTTTTTACCATTTATATAATTAAAGGACATTTTAGGGTTTGTTATACTCTATTTGGCGATTAATCTCTCGGTCTCTAGTTTGGCTGTTTTCATTTGTCTTTTACATATTCTATTTTTTTCATTATAGTTTTTCAATGCTTCCTCGCGCCCCTCCTGTTTTAGTGATTTAAATGCTTTCTGTTTGTCTTTTATTGCTTTCTTTACAGCTCTATTTATCCACATTGGTTTTTTCTTGTTCCTTAAACTTTTATTCCCATAAAGTATGTACCTCTCACAGTTAGATATTAGGATGCTTTTAAAAATATCCCATTTTGTGGCTGTATTTTTTATTTTTGAGGACTTTGTCCCAGTTAGTTAGGCCTATGGCCTCTCTTAGTTGACTAAATATTGCTTTTTTGAAGTTTGGTATTTTTGTTCCTCCCTGAAGAAACGCTCTTTTGAATGACAATTGGAAGGTTATTATATTATGGTCACTATTTCCCACGTGTCCCCCAACCTGCACATCTGTTGTTCTGTCAGGTCTATTGGTTAATACTAAGTCCAGTATGGCCGTCCCTCTAGTCGGGTCCTGAACCAGTAGTCTAATGACCCCCATAGTCTAACCTTTTGAGGACATATGGATGAGAAAAGTATAAGGTTCATCATGGTCCATAAAATGTGTACCATAGACCCATTGAAGTTAATGTATCGGCAAAAAATGTGGATGCAACATGGACTGCACCCATATTTCGCTGATCCTCAGATTAGCAGACTATAAAACTTATCTGGTCATGTTGTGGGACCTTAGTTCTTGACATTTCATGATGGTTACAGTTCTTTACAATGGTGGCATGGTAGTAGCTGGAGGGTTCATGTTTAATTCTTTGCAAGTCTTTTGCAGTTAATTTTCACCTTTTCTTTTCGGCACAGTTTGTAGCGATAGTTGTTATTAACAAGGCACTAGTTTGTCGATTTCTAACAGTGTGGCCACCTTCTGATAAGCACGTTACAAATTTTGCACTTTCATAATTAGATTTATTTTTGGGACTTTTTTACCCGCGACAAAAACCTGAAATGCTCGCACAACTGAGCATAAATTATTTATTATTTAAACGCTTCCAGTCCTAGGCAACTTTTTACATTTTTTCCAGTACTTTCAGCGATACTTCTGGTGCCAGGCATGTACACATCTGGACAATGTCACTTGTGCCACTGCTTGCAAACATTGGCCTCTGTGTTGGTGTGTCCTTAAGCACCATGTGACCAAGCAATGGCATGCCGCTTGAGGACACTTCACAACTGAAGCCAGTGATTAACAGGAGCTGCACACGTTATCCCACCTGGATGTGTACATGGCAGGAAGGACATCCCAGAAGGCTAGACCAATGATGATGGGGAAACTCTTCTCAGCTCCACCTTCTGCTGAATGGGGATAAAGATGAACGATTGGGAACATTTCATTGACACAATTGAATCAATCAGAAGACTCCGGCTGTGTGCAATTAGGATTGTGCTTTATTGAAAGATTACTGAAAGCACAATCCTAATTGCACACAGCCGGAGTCTTCTGATTGATTCTACATTGGTGTCGGAACCCTACTCCGTGCTACTGATACAGAGTGCGAAAAGTCTCTACCACAATTGACACAATTTGGGGATCCGATCAACATTGGATTGTTTTCTACGTTCCTTCTGACCCAGGAAACCAGAACAGATGCTTAACTGAGTAAGAATCTTTCTGTTATTATCCTTTTTATTTTCATAACTGTTTTGTGCATGTTTATGTCTCTTATTTCTTTTAACTTTTTGTAACTAAGTACTGTACCTTTTTTAGTTACGTTAAAGCACATCTTTAAATGGAGTTTTCACCTGTTTTTCACCAATATAACTAACAGCAGTGCCCTACAGAAGATTGCATACACATCCCAGACATACCTGTGTGCACTTTGTGTCTGTATTACATCCAGGAAAAGCACTTTTATTCTGCAGGAATAAAAGCTGCAGCTCCCAGGTGCCCAGCTATGTTAATGCAAGTGCCCTTAGCAAACCAGACTGAAGATGGGAGGGCTGCTTTAGCTGCTTGTATCTTGGGATTGGTAGCAGATAGAAAAATGACCTTCTTTGAAAGCTGGCATTCCAAGCTTTCAAATGATACCAAAATCACAGCATTATATGCAGTATATCAGAAGATATAGCTATTAGAAATTGAGAGTGTCGGGAGAGAAAGCTGTTTTTAGTTTCACTTTCAGCGGGGCACTTGGGAGCTGTTTTCAGAATAAAAGTGCTTTTTCTGGACATGTAATACAGACACAGAGTGCATACAGGTATGTCTGGGATGTGTATTCAATCTTCTTTGGGGCACTGCTGTTAGTTATATAGGTAAAAAACAGGTGAAAGACTCCTTTTAATGGTTTTGCTTTGTGCCCTTAATGAGCGCAGTAACCTCCATTTTTAAGTGTATGAGTATGGTTTTCGTTACTGTGTACTTGCTATAAGTGTGGCCTATGCTACTGTGAGCCTCCTTGTGAGTGGGTGCTGTGAGGTTTCAATGAGCCCCTAATTAATCGGTGTATTAATTTAAATGTCATAGATGGTGACAGCGTGTTGGGGTGCATGAAAGGCTGTGTCGGGGGTGTGTTCTAGGCTGAATCTGAGGCCTGTGTGTAGGGATACGAGAGATAGAGTGTGTGAAATAGATCGACACTTGGCAGTCGCACCCGGGTCACGTGACATGGCGGTTCCAGTACGTGACACCCCTTTAACCCCTTCCCGACCAGAGCCATACATGTACGGCGCTGCGGGAAGTAAGTTACCGACCAGCGCCGTAGTACGTAGATCAGCTGCGGGGGGGCAGCTGTTCCCAGTAGCCGGACCCCTGCTGCATACGCCCGCATCGGTGAAAACACTGATGCGGGCGTATTAACCCTTCATGTGCCGCGGTCAGCGCTGACCGCGGCACATGCGATGCATGCGGTCGGAGCGGTTGTCCATCGGGTCCCCGTGCTGCTGTGACGGGGACCCGATGGCTTAGATAGCAGCCGGATGCCTTCCTTAGGCATCCACCTGCTATCTACGGTAGCCTGTGAGATCCAGCCCCCTGGATCTCACAGGCAGTAAGGCTGGAAGTGTATTACTGTGTGTAGTACACTTCCAGCCAATGCATTACAATACAGAAGTATTGTAATGCATTGTAAAGGGGATCAGACCCCAAAAGTTAAAAAAGTGTAAAAAAAAAGTGAAAAAAAAAGTGAAAAATAAAGTTTTACAAAAAAAATAGTTTCAAGTTCCAAAAAAAAAGCATCCTTTTCACAAAATAATATAACAAAAATTGTAAAAAATAGTGAAAAAAATAAAAATAGACATATTAGGTATCGCCGCGTCCGTATCAACTGGCTCTATAAAAATATCACATGATCCACCCTGCCAGGTGAACGCAATTAAAAAAAAAAAAAAAAACTGCTAAAACAGCCTTTTTTTGGTCACCTTCCCTTACAAAAAGTGTAATAGCAGGCGATTAAAAAGGCGTATTTACCCCAAAATGGTACCAATCAAACTGTCATCTCGTTCCGCAGAAATGTAGACCCTACCTGAGACAATCGCCCAAAAAATAAAAAAATATGGCTCTCAGAAAATAGCAACACAAAAAAAATATTTTATTCTGTTCAAAAATGCATCTAATGTGTAAAACTTTCCAAAAATAAAAATGTTTGACATATTGGGTATCACCGCGTCCGTAACAACCTGCTCTATAAAAATATTACATGAGATGGCCCCCCAGGTGAATGCTGTAAAAAAATATTTTAAAAAACTATGCCATAACAGCCATTTTTTTCACCTTGCCTCACAAAAAGTGTAATATCAGGCGATCAAAAAGGCATATTTACCCCAAAATGGTACCAATCAAACCGCCATCTTGTCCCGCAGAAAAGTAGACCCTACCTGAGACAATCGCCCAAAAAATAAAAAAAATATGGCTCTCAGAAAATAGCAACACAAAAAAAAGATTTTATTCTGTTCAAAAATGCATCTAATGTGTAAAACTTTCCTGTGTAAACCTGCTCTATAAAAAATATTGCATGAGATGGCCCCCCAGGTAAATGCTGTAAAAAATTTAAAAAAACTATGCCATAACTGCCATTTTTTTTCACCTTGCCTCACAAAAAGTGTAATAGCAGGCGATCAAAAAGTCTTATGTACCCCAAAATGGTACCAATGAAAACGTCACCTCGTCCTACAAAAAATTAGCCCCCACATAAGACAATAACTCAAAAAAATAAAAATCAATGGCTCCCGCAAACCAATCCATCAAAATCTGTGCTGCAAAATCCATATGGCGCTCCTTCTGTTCTGAGTCCTGCCATGTGCCCCCACAGCAGTTTACCACCACATATGGGGTGTTTCCGTATTCAGGAGTAAATGGGGAACAAATTATGGGGTTCTTTTCTCCTGTTACCCCTTGTGAAAATGAAAACTTTGGGGCTAAAGCAACATTTTATTGGAAGAAATGAAACTTTTCATTTTCACAGCCAAGTGTTTCCAAATTCCATAAAACGCTTAGGGGGTCAAAGTGGCAAGTACCCCCCTTAATATATTCTTTGAAGGGTGTAGTTTCCAAAATGGGGTCACTTTTTGAGGGTTTCCACTGTAGGGGTACGTCAGGGTCTCTCAATTACAAAATGGTGCCTAAAAACCATTCTAACAAAATCTGCCTCCAAAATCCGTATGGCGCTCCTTTCCTTCTGACCACTGCCACAAACCCATAGAGACGTTTACCACCACATATGGGGTATTTATGTAAACTGCAGAATCAGAGTAATGTATATTGAGGTTTAGTTTGCTGTTAACCCTTGCTGTTGTGCAAGAAAAAAATTATTAACATGAATAATCTACCAAAAAAGTGAAATTTTGAAATGTCACTTCCATTTTCCATTAATTCTTGTGGAACACCTCAAGGGTTAACAAAGTTTGTAACAGCAGTTTTTTATAAATTGAGGGGTGTAGTTTATAAGTAGTCATTTATGGGTGGTTTCCATTACGTAAGCCCCTCAAAATCACTTTATATCTGAATTGGTGCTTAAAAAAATGGTTTTGGAAATTTTGTTGAAAATTTGAAAAATGGCTTCTAAACTTCTAAGCCTTCTAACGTCCCAAAAAAGTAAAATGACATTTATAAAATGATGCCAACATAAAGAAGACATATGGGGAATGTAAAATAATAACTATTTTTGGAGGTATTACTATATATTTTGAAAGTAGAGAAATTGAAATTTGGAAATTTTTCCAAATTTTTGGTAAATTTGGTATTTTTTAATAAACAAAAATGAAATATACAAATTTAGTACTGTCGTGAAGCACAATATGTGATGAGAAAACAATCTCAGAATGGCTTGGATAAGTAAAAGCGTTCCAAAGTTATTACCACATAAAGTGACACGCCTGATTTGCAAAAAATGGACTGGTCAGGAAGGTGAAAACAGGCCCGGGGTTGAAGGGGTTAAGGCTCTATTCCTGCTGTCATATATTTTATGACATGAGGGGAGGCCTACTCAGTGAATGACATTTAACACTGCATGACTAAGAATACAGTGAAAGCTGTCAATCACAGATAGAACTGGCAACATGACTCCTAAGTATAGAACTGCACTGCACTGCATTTTCCTGGAGAAAGGTTCACTTTAAAGGAATAATTATTTTTATATGGGTGCATAGAGGTATTAACATATTACTTTTGGATAACTTGGATAATAACGTTTAGTTCTAAATACATTAACTGCAGTAATATACCCACTGTGTTTCTTTTTTCTAATTTATATTTTGTCACATGGGCATGGCCTATATTTGTTTAATTCAGAATACTGAAATTATTGCACAACTTTTATTCAATTCTTATCACCTAAATTTTTGAAATTCTCTCTGCTATTTTTGCAATGTAAAGTATACTTGCAAAGGATACAGTGTATAAGTCATAGGGATGGTGGTTACCTATGACATACAGAAGTCACTTCAGTGTCTGAGCAGTTCGACTTTAGGAATATAAATATCCATGAAATTTTTTAGAAGTATTTTATTTCTTTATTTAGTAGTTGAAGTTTTATGTCACTTTCTGCCTATGGCAAATCCCTGAATGTGTGGGAGAGAACGAGTAATTTATGCTGCCTGTCAAGCTGACTCTTACGGTCTTCCATTTTTTAAAATTTCCTCAATATTTAACTCATTTGGCACCAGATATTTTATTAATCGGCTAGCTAGCATCATAGAAATATATACTGATATATATATATATATACCCCCCATAAATTTCAGGACATCACATCAGACCCCCATCAGACCTCAGATCAGCCCAGTGTGCCCCCATCAGACCTCAGATCAGCCCAGTGTGTCCCCATCAGACCTCAGAACAGCCCAGTGTGCCCCCATCAGACCTCAGATCAGCCCAGTGTGTCCCCATCAGACCTCAGAACAGCCCAGTGTGCCCCATCAGACCTCAGATTAGCCCAGTGTGCCCCCATCAGACCTCAGATCAGCCAAGTGTGCCCCCATCAGACCTCAGATCAGCCCAGTGTGCCCCCATCAGACCTCAGAACAGCCCAGTGTACCCCATCAGACCTCAGCACAGCCCAGTGTGCCCCCATCAGACCTCAGATCAGCCAACCCAGCCCCATAACAATAAAATAAAAACCTCTCTTATCTGTTCTGCGCCGCGGCTCCGCTCCGGGTCTAGCGCTCCTCTGGCTTCTAAGGCCTGCGCTGCACTGTCACCTGACTGCGTGCAGCGTCAGGTCATAGTGTGCGCACTACGTCCTGACGCTGGACACAGTCAGGACAGTGCAGCGCCGGCCCGGGAAGCCAGAGGAGTGCCGGACCCGTAGCGGAGCCGCGGCGCAGGACAGGTAAGAGATGTTTTAATTTTAATGTTATGTGGCTGGGTGGGCTGATCGGAGGTCTAATGGGGGTGCCGCAGATAAAACATACAAGTGAATGCTTCCATAATGGAAGCGCTCACTTGTATTCGCTTTATAAGACGCACCGCAATTTTCCCCCTACTTTTGGGGGGAAAAAAGTGAGTCTTATGTTTCTGTCTTTCTGTCCGTCTGTCCGTCCGTCTGTTCTCTATGCGCGACCAAACTACTGGACCGATTTTCACCAAATTCGGCACACAGGTACATCAGGTGCCCGGGAAGGTTTTAGACCAGGTCTCATCTCTCTAGGACATAACTTTCCAGAGATATTCCCAAAATATGACCTACATTAGCCAATATTAGCCTGACAGCATTGGTTTTAAACCCCAACTGCCATTCTCTGCACAGACAAAAACAGGGAGGGCAGGTTTCCATAACAACACAGCCAGGTAATTAGCAACCAGCTGAGGATCTCAGGTAACAATCCAGTCATTTCTATTCAATGCTTTAAAGGGGCAGAGCGCTGTGGATGTTACTGTTAAAGGGGTATTCCGGTTACCATAAATATAACTTATGTTTTAGACTAATTTTAGACTATGACCGTTCAGTAGTAAATCTTCCACTGCTACCCATTGCGTGTCCTCATAAATTACCATGGCACCGATCTGTGATTCACACCACTCTCAAAAGAAGGACTTACAACACCTGCTCCAGGTTTCACTAAGCCACACCCTGACTCTGTCAGGCCACGCCCCCTTCACTCTCCGCAGCCAATTGGGATTGAAAAAATGAAGGTAAAAATAAACTTCTGTCAGCTGCAGGGGTGGGAGGGTGAGTTTCTCTCTGCAACAACACACAGAAACATTAGATGAAATAGACTAATATTAGACTAGTAATAAAAGATGTTTTCTTCCACTAAAAGGACTTAAAAGGAACCCCTCCAAGGTCCCGCTAAACCACACCCCCGGTCAGGCCACGCCCTCTCCCACTCCGCAGCCAATGGGGATTGAAAAAAATGAAGGGAAAAATCAACTTCTGTCAGCTACAGGAATGGGTGGGAAGGAGACTTTCTCTCTGCAATGACACACACACAAACATTAAATGAAATAGATTAAATATACCCATGCGAAGCAATGTTTTCTTCCACTGCTACCCACTGTGTTTCCTCAAATTACCATGGCATTGACCTATAATTCAGGCCACCCTAAAAAGAAGGACCTAAAAGCACCCCCTCCCAAGGTCCCGGTAAACCACGCCTCCGACCCGGTCAGGTCATGCCCCCTGCCACTCCGCAGCCAATGGGGATTAAAAAAAAATGAAGGTAAAAATCAACTTCTGTCAGCTGCATTGACTTTCTCTCTGCAACGACACACAGAAACATTAAATGAAATAGATGAAATATATCCAGGTGAAGCCGGGTCTTTCTGCTAGTATATATATATATATATATATATATATATATATATATATATACATACACTACCGTTCAAAAGTTTGGGGTCACCCAGACAATTTTGTGTTTTCCATGAAATCTCACACTTTTATTTATCAAATGAGTTGCAAAATAAATAGAAAATATAGTCAAGACATTAACAAGGTTAGCAATAATGATTTTTATTTGAAATAATAATTTTCTCCTTCAAACTTTGCTTTCGTCAAAGAATGCTCCATTCGCAGCAATTACAGCATTGCAGACCTTTGACATTCTAGCTGTCAATTTGCTGAGGTAATCTGGAGAAATTTCACCCCGTGCTTCCAGAAGTCCCTCCCACAAGTTGGATAGGCTTGATGGGCACTTTTTGCATACCATACGGTCAAGTTGCTCCCACAACAGCTCAATGGAGTTGAGATCTGGTGACTGCGCTGGCCACTCCATTACAGATAGAATACCAGCTGCCTGCTTCTTCCCTAAATAGTTCTTGTATAATTTGGAGGTGTGCTTTGGGTCATTGTCCTGTTGTAACAGGAAATTGGCTCCAATTAAGCGCTGTCCACAGGGTATGGCATGGTGTTGCAAAATGGAGTGATAGCCTTCCTTATCCCTTTTACCTTGTATAAATCTCCCACTTTACCAGCACCAAAGCAAACCCAGACCATCACATTACCTCCACCATGCTTGATAGATGGCGTCAGGCACTCTTCCAGGATCTTTTAATTTGTTCTACGTCTCACAAATGTTCTCATATGTGATCCAAACACCTCAAACTTCGATTCGTCTGTCCATAACACTTTTTTCCAATCTTCCTCTGTCCAATGTCTGTGTTCTTTTGCCCATATTAAGCTTTTCCTTTTATTAGCCAGTCTCAGATATGACTTTTTGTTTGCCACTCTGCCCTGAAGGCCAGCATTTCGGAGTCACCTCTTCACTGTAGACGTTGACACTGGCGTTTTGCGGGTACTATTTAATAAAGCTGCCAGTTGAGGACCTATGATTCGTCTGTTTCTTAAACTAGAGACTCTAATGTACTTGTCTTGTTGCTCAGTTGTGCAGTGGAGCCTCCCAGTTCTCTTTCTACTCTGGTTACAGCCTGTTTGTTCTGTCCTCTGAAGGGAGTAGTACACACTGTTGTAGGAAATCTTCTGTTTCTTGGCAATTTCTCGCATGGAATAGCCTTCATTTCTAACAACAAGAATTGACTGTAGAGTTTCACATGAAAGTTCTCTTTTTCTGGCTATTTTGTGAGTTCAATCGAACCCACAAATGTAATGCTCCAGATTCTCAACTAGCTCAAAGGAAGGTCAGTTTTATAGCTTCTCTAACCAGCAAAACTGTTTTTAGCTGTGCTAACATACTTGCACAAGGGTTTTCAAGGGTTTTCTAAACATCCATTAGCCTTCTTACACAGTTAGCAAACACAATGTACCATTAGAACACTGGAGTGATGGTTTCTGGAAATCTGCCTCTATACACCTATGTAGATATTGCTTTAAAAACCAGACGTTTGCAGCTAGAATAGTCGTTTACCACATTAACAATGTATAGAGTGTATTTCTGATTAATTTAATGTTATCTTCATTGAAAAAAACTGTGCTTTTCTTTCAAAAATAAGGAAATTTCTAAGTGACCCTAACCTTTTGAACGGAAGTGTATATATACATCTCTTTCTCTTAATATTATAAAAATGAGTTTCTGTCTGTCTGTCTGTCCGTCTGTCTGTCTGTTCTCTATGCGCGACCAAACTACTGGACCGATTTTCACCTAATTCGGCACACCTCAGGTGACCAGGAAGGTTTTAGACCAGGTCTCAGCTCTCTAGGACGAACCGTTCCCAAGATATTCCCAAAATATGATCTCCATTAGCCATTATTAGCCTGGCAGCATTTCACTTCAAATCCCAACTGCCATTTTCTCCACATACACATTGGTTTCCATAACAACCCAGCCAGGTAATTAGCCGCCAGCTGAGGAGCTCAGTTAATAACATCCCAGCCATTTCTCTTCACTGCTTTAAAGGGGCAGAGCGCTGTGGAAGACACTGTTAAAGGGGTATTCCGGTTACCAGAAATATAATTTATGTTTTAGACTAATTTTAGACTAAGACCGTTCAGTAGTAACAAAAGATGTTTTCTTCCACTGCTACCCATTGCGTTTCCTCATAAATTACCATGGCATCGACCTGTAATTCAGGCCACCCCCTAAAGAAGGACTTAAAACCCCCGCCCCAGGTTTTGCTAAGTCACGCCCCCGACTCGGTCAGGCCACGCCCCCTCCCACTCTGCAGCCAACGGGAATTGAAAAATTGAGGGTAAAAATCAACTTCTGTTAGCTGCAGGGGTGGGTGATGACTTTCTCTCTGCAATGACACACACAAACATTAAATGAAATAGATTAAATATACCCATGCAAAGCGATTGTCGCGCTCTGGTGTGGAGGGAATTGCCACACCAAGCGTAAGAGGGAAGGGAAAAGACCAAACAAGGGAAATGGTCACCTCCTGCAGGGAACCCTGAAACTAGGCCGTGACTGACTACCAGTATGAACAGGCCTTAGTGGTAGGAGAGTTCATACACAGGAACCTAATAACAAACTCACCCTATAGAACCCTGCAGCTAGTGACAGAGGAAAGAGTCAACCCGTTCTTCCAAGAGGACGGACGAACAGGAGACTCCAGAAGGCAAAACCACAACAGGCAAAAGTAGGATAAACACAATAGGGAAAATGACACTTATCTTAATGCAGATATTGCAGCAACCGGATCTCAGCCAAGATCCACACCACACACAACAAAGTCAGCAGAAAGTATAAACCGGAAGGAATACTGGGAGAGGAAGGGATAAATAGGGGAAAGATAATCACCACACCCGCAACAGCTGAGGGGAAGGGGTATGGTAAACAGCAACCAAACAAAGAGGGAAACATGTCAAATTATGTCACTTTTGAAAGCCTAGCCGAACGCGTGCAACCTGATGCAGGCACATTCGTGACAGCGATGTTTTCTTCCACTGCTACCCACTGTGTTTCCTCATAAATTACCATGGCATTGACCTGTAATTCAGGCCACCCTGAAAAGAAGGACTTAAAAGCACCCCCCCAAGGTCTTGCTAAACCACGCCCCCAACCCGGTCAGGTCACACCCCCTCCCACTCCGCAGCCGGAATATATACCTGAAATATACCTAGGCGAAGCCGGGTCCTTCTGCTAGTATATATATATATATATATATATATATATATATATATATATATATATATCACAGGCATCAGCACAGACATTTTAGAAATTGTTTCATTTAGAATATTCTAAGGGTACCGTCATGCTGGTTTTTTTTTCTTGTCAATAATTCACATGTAATATATCATGTGGCTGTACCCTAAGACTGCATAAATAAGTTATATTGAAAACTTTCAGTAGATCCCCCTTAGAGGAACTTATATCTTCTGCGGGGATTCGCTCTGGTAGGCAGGGTAAGCGGACGCAGAACAGAGCACAAAAACAGTTCTTAATCCAACTGCAGTGTTTTATTCACACACGCAGGTATAACAGTACATAAAAAAAAACTTCACCTGGGTTGAAAGTCCTGGTGTTAATTCACACCATGCTGCAGGTTCTGCATAAAGAGTCCATTTATAGAAACAAAATCCCCCTGTCCTCCCAGACAGGTCTTCAGCCTTCATCCAGGCCCCAGCCTTCCCCCTCTGCTGTAGTTTGGCTGGCTTTTTAAAGTAGTTTGGTGTCAGCAAAGCCTGGACCGGCACCTACAATCCAGTCCGATGCTTGACTTCACCTGGCTGTCAATCAGCCCAGCAGCACATGCTGGGAGGAAAATACCTTCCCTCAAGCAACAGACCTTTCAATGTGTCACATACCCCCCCCCCTTTGTTCAACCTTGAGGGGGTGAACACTTGTCAAACAGTGCACTCGGGACAGGGCATCCGCGTTTCCCTGTAACCGTCCCGCTCTGTGCTCGACTGTGAATTTAAAGTTCTGTAATGAAAGAAACCATCTGGTGACCCGAGCATTCCTCTCTTTGGCCTGGCTCATCCATTTGAGAGGGGAGTGGTCGGTCACCAGGCGGAACTTCCTCCCTAACAGATAGTAGCGGAGAGACTCGAGTGCCCATTTGATGGCCAGGCACTCCTGCTCCACTATACTGTACCTTGTTTCAGCTGGGGTGAGTTTGTGGCTCAGGAAAACAACAGGATGCTCCTACCCGTTGACTTCCTGAGACAGTACAGCTCCGAGGCCTACTTCAGAGGCATCAGTCTGTACCACAAACTCCCTCCTGAAGTCAGGCGTCACCAGCACGGGTGACTCACACAAGGCCGACTTCAATGTGGAAAAAGCCTCTTCCGCCTGGTCATTCCAGTGAACCATCACCGATTTCCGTCCCTTCAAGAGCCCTGTCAATGGTGCCGCTAACGTAGCAAAGTGGGGAACAAACCTCATGTAATACCCCACCATCCCCAGGAACGACTTTATTTGCCTGGTGGTGACAGGTCGTGGCCAATTCCGTATTGGCAATCTTGCTCATCTGGGGTTTGATGACACCGCGCCCAATGACATACCCTAGGTATTTTGTCTCCTGCAATCCTACAGCACATTTTTTTGGGTTAGCGGTTAACCCCGCCCTTCGGAGGGAATTCACTATGGCCTGTACTTTTGCCAGGTGACTCTCCCAGTCGGCACTATAAATGACAATGTCATAGAGGTAAGCTGAGGCGTACCGACGATGAGGACGAAGCACAATGTCCATTAACCGCTGGAATGTGGCGGGAGCACCATGCAGGCCAAAAGGTAACACCTTATACTGATATAGCCCCTCAGGTGTGATAAAGGCTGTTTTCTCCTTGGCAGCCTCCGTTAAGGGCACTTGCCAGTACCCTTTTGTGAGGTCCAAGACAGAAAAATACAGCGCCTGCCCTAACCGCTGGATTAACTCATCCACCCGGGGCATGGGATACGCATCAAACTTAGAGACCTCATTTAATTTACGGAAATCATTACAGAACCGTAATGTCCCATCCGGCTTGGGTATCAGAACTATTGGGCTGGCCCACTCACTCTTAGATTCTTCAATAACATCCAGTTGCAGCATCCGCTGCACTTCCTCCGAGATGGCTTGTTGCCGTGCCTCGGGCACCCGGTACGGCTTTAACCGGACTTTCGCCTGGGGCTCTGTGACAATGTCATGGTGGATTACGGAAGTACGTCCTGGGAGGTCCGAGAATACATCTGTGTTCCGACTAACGAACTCCCTGGCCTCCTGAGCCTGCTTAGAGGAAAGGCTGTCAGCAATATGTACTGTGGCAGCCGCTTCACCAGCATCAGGCAGAGGGGCCGGAACCTCTTCCCCTAGACAAACCGTCCGCGGGCTGTTCTCAGTACATGTCTCCCTATCCTTCCAGGGTTTTAGTAAATTGACATGGTAGACCTGCTCCGGCTTTCGGCGACCTGGCTGGCGTACCTTGTAATTTACATTGCTTACTTTCTCAGGAACTCATAGGGCCCCTGCCACCTAGCCAGGAACTTACTGTCCACGGTCGGTACAAGAACCAAGACCCGATCTCCCGGGTTAAAGTTCCGCACCCGAGCCGCTCGATTATAGACCCGACTCTGGGCCTGCTGAGCTGCCTCCATATGCTCCCTAACCAGTGGCAACACTGTCTCCATCCGTTCTTGCATTTTGGTGACATATTCAATGACACTTTTATGCGGAGTGGGCTGTTGCTCCCACGCCTCCTTGGCTATGTCCAACAGCCCCCGGGGATGTCTGCCATATAGAAGTTCGAAGGGCGAGAACCCAGTAGAGGCCTGGGGTACCTCTCGCACTGCAAACATTAGATAGGGCAGAAGGAGGTCCCAGTCCCTCCCATCTTTGGATACCACTCTTTTCAGCATATTTTTTAACGTTTGGTTAAATCTCTCCACCAGACCGTCTGTTTGCAGATGGTAAACAGACGTCCGTAACTGTTTTATGCGCAGCAAGCACAACTAGGATATGTTGGTGACCCCTAGCTGACTTAGGTATCGGTCCTACGAGGTCCATGGCGATTCTCTCAAAAGGTACCTCGATAATCGGGAGGGGTACTAGGGGACTGCGGAAGTGTGGCCGAGGGCTAGTAATCTGGCAAGTTGGGCAAGACTTACAAAACTCTTCTACCTCTCTAAATACACTGGGCCAGTAAAACCGCTGCAGTATACGGTCCTGGGTTTTCTGTAGCCCCAGGTGTCCACCAAGAACATGTTGGTGATCTAGGTCTAACACCAACTTACAATATGCCTGGGGCACCAGCAATTGTTCAACATTTTCACCCCGTAGTTGGGTAACCCGATACAACATATCGTGGTGAACCACAAAACGCGGAAAAACCGTCTTGGCTCCGGGTTGTTGTGGTTCCCCATCAATCACTAACACATTCTCCCAGGATCGGGACACAGTCTGATCCCTGTGTTGTGCCGTGCCAAAATTGTCACCTGAGACATTCAGGTCTGCCAATTCAGGGCCCGGCGGCAAATCCTCCACCTCCCCAACCATCACATTCAGTGGGGTAGTCTCCCCTTCTTCCACCGGCGTGGCGGTCACCCCTACCACTGGCATTTCTGCCTCAGGCTCCCAGGGTTCTGGCTTCCCATCTGAGCAAGGCCAATCCTCTGGGGCTATTCCTGACTCTTGGGAAATGGTGGGTCTAACTGCTGGCCACAGGGCCGGAAACAACGGGAAATCTCTTCCTAGTATTAACTCATAGTGCAAGTTCGTGACCATGGCCACCTCATGGATCCGCCTGCCGGCAACCGTGTTTAGCGTTACCAGAGCAGTGGGGTAATCCTTTAAGTCTCCATGTATACATATCACTCCGATTTTCCGGCCAGTAAACTCAGCGGGTCGTACAAGGGCAGCCCTCACAAGGGTCACCAGACTCCCCGAGTCCAGCAGCGCCACCGCCGGAGTGACACCCACTTCCACTTGACACAAATGTTTGTTATCAAGAGTCTCTGGGGTGCCTGTCGCACACACCTTTCTGGCATACAGCGACTGTCGGAAACCAAAGTTTGTGTCCATGGGCTCAGCTAAATGGGGGCAGTTTGCTCTTACATGGCCAGACTCATGACACCACCAGCAGATCATCGGGGCCCGATCTGCAGTGGGCATATCCCGAGCAGTCCTTTTTGGCTCCAGCCGCCGGGTCTGGGGTGGGGATTGAAATGAATGGTTCCGCATACGGTCCTAAAAAAAAACGGAACGGACACGGAAACAAAATACAGTGGAGTGAATGAAGCCTAAGAGTGGCTGAAGTGCATGCACAGTTTCCTGGACATTTTTAACAGTTCTTGCAGTTCAGTGGAAGACTTGACAAACTGGGTGACAACAAGACTGAAGATGTGCACCATGCAGGGCACATGGGTCATCCCTTCCTGATGCAGCACAGACAAAATTTTCTTCCTGTTATCAGTAGCCATGGTTACTACCTACAGTAGGCGAGGAGACAGTGTTCAATTTATGGTGGAGGATGACGGGGCAAAGGAGGACATGACGTAAAAATCTCACAATTAAAACACAAATGTGGCATTGCCATCATCTGGCCACAATGCTAGTGTGCCTGATCCGGAACTATATTTACCTAGTGGGCTGGGAACAACATATATTGTCCTTGACCTTTGTTACAACTCCATATATCAGCAGTGGCGTGAACTCTACTAGACACAGAGAGGCCCAAGGACTGGCCCGCCTTCTGCTCAACGTACACGTGCAAGGTTGGTACAGCTTTTTTTGGAAAAGCAATGTAGGCTTGAGTCTTTCCACCTTGGTTGGGCACAAGCCATCTGTCCTCTAAAATGTGCAGAGTCAACTACATAGAAAGGGAAGGATTGTAGTATCAGCAACTTGGTCATGTGCACCTTTACCTTCTACACACTTGGATGAGTGGATGCATACTGTGGTCTTTTAGCATTCACCCCGGTTATCGATTGCTGTTGAAACAAGTGACAAGGAGTAGGAGGCGTATCAGGAGCAACAGATGCATTTGAAGTTGATGGGAAGAATGACAGCTTCTTTCTGCTGATGTTGACAAGCCTGTCTGCTTGACAGTGTTTGCGGGCCAGTAGGAGATGCAGTGGTTGTTGCATCAGACTGTAAGACTAAATGACTGGCACATTTTCCCACTCCCCTTTTTAGTGAGACACCATATGTTGACGTAGGGCCGTCATGCCAACATTAGCACCCTGGCCATGCCTCGCCTTCTGCTCAGACATCCTGTATACCACCATGCTAACGTCCCCCAGTGACTTGGCGAAAAATTCCCACACTGCTGAGTATGGCATTTTCCCTCTACCACTGCCTGACTGCCGCTGCTTTTAAGAACCCATGCACTGCGAGTGTATTCCTCTCAAGTAGTCTCCCGAGTATCAGATGGTGTATCCCTCCCTTGTTTGGCTGCAAATCTCCCACTGCTTCCACCCTGCTGTCTCACAGGCACCCTGCCACCCTGATGTCTCACAGGCATGCTGCGACCCTCGACCCCTGATTATGATGCCCCCTTTTCACCCGGCTCCCACATGCGATCAGCTACATCATCATCTACAAATGTTCAGTTGTCACTTGTGCCACCCTCACCTGTCTCCTGTGTATGTCCCTGATCTCTTGCAACATGTGCTCCCACCCAACTGTCATCATCGGTAGTTTCATGCCTAAAGGAGTCTTCAGTGGACCTCTCCTCCAAGTCTATGCTGGCTTGAAACTGCTGACTGTCCACACAAAGCTCTTCATCGCCGGAAAGCGAAGCAGAGCCGGAGGTATGCGTTACTTGGCTAGCAGAAGGAGCAGCAAAAGCAAGAGGCAGGTTCAGGACAGGTGAGGGCAAAGAGGTAGGTCATGGACAGTGCCAAATAAGCGTGTTGTCAGAGCAACCCACCGATTCCTGGCTGTGTGTATCTCTTGTCACTTGAGATTATGTTGAACAGTCAGTCAACCATTCCAATACAGCTAGATTGTTGGTCAAAACACGACTGCTGGATGACAGCGGCAGCTCTGGACTGTTGCTGTGGCTGTTACCACCTACCTCTTCTTCTTCTGCTGCTACTTGTGCCAGCTACAGCAACATTTTTTTTCAGTGCCT
>ONZH01011372.1:0-25397 GCA_900303285.1 Rhinella marina | reverse complement strand
GCTTGGATGGACAATCCCTCAAGAAATGGCCAGGTTTTTCACAGTATAGACATAAGGCATTCTCCAATCGATGTCTCCTTCTAGCAGCAGCAGATGTAGAGCCTAACAACATAGGTTCTTCTCCAGAAGATTGAGAGGGAGATGGGGATTGAAATTGGTAAGGCATATTCTTAGAGAAAGTAGAAGGAGGTTTGACAGAAAAGCCTGGCCTAAACTGTACAGTCGATCCCCCTTGCTTTTTCTTGCGTCTCTCTCTAAGTCTTCTGTCAATAGTCACAGCCAAAGCCATAAAGTCACTCAGGGATTCAGGGATAGGATGGCTGACCATAGCATCCTTAACAGCGTCTGACAGCCCTTGTCTGAAAAGGGTTTTCAAGGGTTGATCAGACCATCCAGTCGCCGAGCACCACTGGCGGAACTCAGAACAGTAGTCTTCAGCAGAGCGGCTACCCTGCTGAATAGATAACAAATCAGTTTCCGCCAATGCAGCACGGTCAGGATCATCATAAACTTGGCCCAAGGCCAGAAAAAATCTATCCAGGGAACTCCACTCAGTAGCATCTAAGGGGAGGGCCAATGCCCAATCCTGAGGGGGACCCTGGAGGAGGGAAACCACGACAGCCACTTTTTCTGCTTCAGAGGGGAAGAAATGAAAACGAAAATACAAACGACAGGACTCCCGGAAAGTACGGTATCTGTCCGGGTTCCCATCAAAGCGATCAGGCAGAAGCATTTTAGGTCTCTGCTGGACACTGTGCAATGGAAAAACAGGGGCTGGCAGTCGCACAGGTGGGTTTGCAGCGCCAGATGCAGGAATAGTCATGGCGTCCAGACGCTGCGACATTTGCGCGATTAACCCAGCCATGCCCTGAAACTGATTCGTCAGCTCATCCAGGCGGTCAGTGACCAATAGATCTGTACTCATATTAAACCGCCCGGAGAGCCGACTAGGGTATGGCCTGCTATAATGTGAGGAGTGGGTCAGGGGGACACAAATGACACAGACAAAGTGAGGCCCTGACACTCCTCCCAAACCACTGTCCCTGCCTTTTGGGGAACCCGGCTCCTTAACAGGCCGGCCGCAACCGAAGACTGCGATTACACTGAAGAAAATGGAACATGACACAAACAACAAAAACAAAACACAAGCAGGAACAACCCTAATCAGGTCAGGAACTGAAGGGGTAAAAAGTAACGGAACAAAGCAAGGAATAAACAGAGGATAACACAAAAGGTAGGTAACAGTAACAGAAACCAGGGAAAAAGGTACAGAGTCACTAGAATACCGGATAAACACAGAGTAGCTAGCTTAGGCTCAAGGCTCTATAGCAGGCACAGATGAATGGTGAGTGTGAAACTAAATACTGGCTAGAGTCCCAGCGCCAAGGCGTGATAGGAGCAGGGATTCCAGCCACACCCTAGAATGGACCAAAATTACTGGCAGGGACGCCTGCCAGTAAAACTAGCAAAACTAGCCAAACCTTAAACCCTATGGGAACCTAAGTGTTACAAGAGGATTTTCTGGCTTGCACTCGGGATGAGCGCCGCATAGCGTCAGGACACGGGAACGCCCGCACCCGCCCAACATCCGCTGGAGGGCCGCAGCACCCCCTAATCCTGACACTGCGGCAAGTGTATCGCACACCTCACAATTGTTCACTGGACTGTAGTTTATATAATTGAGTGAAAAAAATTATTCTCTGGACTGCGGCTAGTGTATTGCACACATCACAATTGTTCACTGGACTGTAGTTTATATAATTGAGTGAAAAAAACATATTCTCTAGACTGCGGCAAGTGTATCGCACACCTCACAATTGTTCACTGGACTGTAGTTTATATAATTGAGTGAAAAAAAATATTCTCTAGACTGCGGCAAATGTATCGCACACCTCACAATTGTTCACTGGACTGTAGTTTATATAATTGAGTGAAAAAAATTATTCTGTAGACTGCGGCTAGTGTATCACACACCTCACAATTGTTCACTGGACTGTAGTTTATATAATTGAGTGAAAAAAATTATTCTCTAGACTGCGGCTAGTGTATCGCACACCTCACAATTGTTCACTGGACTGTAGATTATATAATTGAGTGAAAAACATTATTCTCTAGACTGCGGCTAGTGTATCACACACCTCACAATTGTTCACTGGACTGTAGTTTATATAATTGAGTGAAAAAAATTATTCTCTTGACTGCGGCTAGTGTATTACACACCTCACAATTGCTCACTGGACTGTAGTTTATATAATTGAGTGAAAAAAAATTATTCTCTAGACTGCGGCTAGTGTATCACACACCTCACAATTGTTCACTGGACTGTAGTTTATATAATTGAGTGAAAAAAAATTATTCTCTAGACTGTGGCTAGTGTATCGCACACCTCACAATTGTTCACTGGACTGTAGTTTATATAATTAGGAGAAAAAAATTATTCTCTAGACTGCGGCTAGTGTATCGTACACCTCACAATTGTTCACTGGACTGTAGTTTATATAATTGAGTGAAAAAATTATTCTCTAGACTGCGGCTAGTGTATCGCACACCTCACAATTGTTCACTGGACTGTAGTTTATATAATTGAGTGAAAAAAAATTATTCTCTAGACTGTGGCTAGTGTATCGCACACCTCACAATTGTTCACTGGACTGTAGTTTATATAATTGAGTGAAAAAATTATTCTCTAGACTGCGGCTAGTGTATCGCACACCTCACAATTGTTCACTGGACTGTAGTTTATATAATTGAGTGAAAGAAATTATTCTCTAGACTGCGGCTAGTGTATCACACACCTCACAATTGTTCACTGGACTGTAGTTTATATAATTGAGTGAAAAAAAAATTATTCTCCAGACTGCGGCTAGTGTATCACACACCTCACAATTGTTTACTGGCCTGTAGTTTATATAAACGAGTGAAAAAAATTATTATCTAGACTGCGGCTAGTGTATCACACACCTCACAATTGTTCACTGGACTGTAGTTTATATAACTGAGTGACAAAACGTATTCCCTAGACTGCACTACAGATCCCAGCAAGCCAAGGTACAGCAGCAGCAAAAATGAGTACTGAGAGGACTTTGGGCAATTTCATTGGGGTCTGTGTGGACCATGTGCTGTCCCCTTTCTGCCACCAGTGCACAGTGTGCAGCCAAGATGGCGGTAGCTGCGCTACAAGTTCCAGCCAGCAGCCGAGAGGAAGACAAAAAAAAATGTTGTTGTAGCCCTTAGAAGGAGCGTTGGGTTCCTGCCTAACCAGATTCTAATTTCACGCCCTAACAGTGTGCAGCCAAGATGGCGGTAGCTGCACTACAAGTCCCAGCCAGCAGCCAGGAGGAAACCAAAAAAAAAAAGGTGCTTGTAGCCCTTAGAAGGGCTGTTGGGTTTTTTGTGGGTGATTCATGCCTAACCAACAACTACATTCAGGCCCTAACACTCTCCCTGACAGACAGAAGCTCTATCCCTAATCTCATGCAGACGGCGTATGACGCGAGCAGCGCGGGACCAGATTCTTATATTCCCAGGTCATCTGATCTGGCCAGCCAATCCCTGCTATCGACTTGTAGGGGCCCCACGTGATGCTATAAGGTACCAAAGACTCTCCTGCGTGTTGATTGGCTGAAAAAAGGCGGCTAACATGCAGGAAGAGGAAGTTGCCATTTCCTCGAGGATCGCGATATGCTCGTCCGAGTAGCGAGCATATACGAATACCCTAATGCTCGAACGAGCACCAAGCTCGGACGAGCATGTTCGCTCATCTCTAGACAGCACCTTACTTATTCTACCTCAAATTTACATACTGCCTCTGAGGGCGATTTCAGATCTGACAATTTACACTGGATCTGGCCCGGGGTCCGCAAGGTGTCAAAACTATGGCGCAAGCCTCGGATCACCTGCTGGATCACCTACTTTTTATGCTGGTTCGGGTGGCGGTGTGTGCCATCGTAAATCGTAATCCTGGCGGTCCATCAGCCGGACTATGTATTTCAGCTGTGCAGCAGAGCTAAATGATGAGGATCGTCTGGATGCCATTTTCGAATATTCGTTCTGCCTCTGAGGAGTGCACGCCGCGGCCTCTCGTTGTACGTGCCTGCGTATTACGTAATCACGTACACAATAGTTCGCTGAGGATTCGTAAGCTATTTGTACGCTCATGCGTACGTCTTCTAAGAAGTTGCGTACATTTTTTAACTGTATGTTCGTTATTAGTGCGCGAATGTTCGCTAATAGCACATAATAACGTATATTTTGTACGCAAATACAACGATTCTATTCATCGAATATACGAATCTTAGGAAAACTTCGGCGAATGTTCGGCGAATAATTTTGTCAATGATTTGCTCATCACTAGTCAAGATGAATCAGGTGAAGATCAGCCAGGATTTCCACCCACCAACGACTGATGCATCAGATTAGATCAGCCATGATGCGTCACCCAAACCTTGACAAATGAGACTGTATTCTTCAGGTTACCTGCCTTAGCCACTCTTATGATGCTGCCACCCGCCTGCTGCCACCCATCTACCAGCTGCTCCTTCTACCACCCAGCATCTATATCAGAGACTTTACCACCAATCTCTCCACTCTGTCACTGACCCAATATGTTGCCTTCTGATGCTGCTGCCACCTCAACAATCAGGTCTCTTCATGCTGCTACTGCTGTCACCTCCAGGCTATGTCACCATGCCACTCTGTGCCCTGATGCCGCTGTGTTCGCCGCTTCCACACGCTGTCTCCCAGCTGCCGCTCCTTCCAAACTATGTAATTGTGCCTCTCTGTTTCTTACTCATGCTGCGTCCCAGCTGCCGCCTCCACACGCTGTCTCCCAGCTGCCGCTACGTCCAAAGTATGTAATTGTGCCACTCTACGGTATGTTGCATTTACATTTTTTTGACTGCTGCTGCATCTCCCAGGGTATGTCACTGTGCTATTCTGTCTCTTTAAAATTAGTACCACTCCTGCTGCCTCTCCAACTCTGTTGCCTTGAAATGTATTTGACTGCTGCCTCTTGCAGCTGCTATTACGGTGTCACTCTGTGACCTTGAAATTTGTTTGACTGCTGACTCTTGCAGCTTCTGTTACGGTGCCACTCTGTGACCTTGAAATTTGTTTGACTGCTGCCTCTTGCAGCTGCTGTTACTGTACCACTCTCCTCTGCAGCATCATGTCAGTCGTAAATTTTTGGTACGTTCTGTAGTCCTATTCCATTATTCAAAGCTCAAGTACACAGGAAAAACTGTTTGTTTTGAACACTCGAATTTTTACAACTAAAGGATTCCAGCCCCCGGGACACTAAGCGATGAGCATGGGGGAGGCGAGAGGCAAGGGCTCCCACAGGTGGTAGCTCAGCTCCCTGCAGACCGCCTGCTCGATCTCAAGATGGAACTTCGAACTTTCTTGGCGTCTTGGGTCAATACTGAAATTTTGTCACAGTCGAGGCAAAGCTGGAGCCTTCGCTGCACCTCCTCTGTCTTACGTTCCTGTCCGCTGGCATAACCAGCCCCGATACTGATAAGAACATATGTGACAGTTGATCTTAACCAAAAGGACGAGAATTTTTTATTACGGTCTGGTCTTTAGGGTATGTCATCATGCCACTCTCCGGCCTGATGCTGCTGTCGTCGCCGACTCCACATGCCGTCTCCTGGCTGCCGCTACGTCAAAATTATGTAACTGTGCCACTCTGTGGCCTCCAAATTGTACTACTACTTCCACTGCTGCTGCCACTTCCAGGCTCTGTCATTCTGCCACTCTGTGGCCTACTCATGCTGCTGCCACCTGGCCACACTGTCGTCGTGCCACTCTATAGTCTGCTGATGCTGCTGCCACTGCTATCTACAACCTGTCTGGGGGGGCTCTGCTTGAATAAGCGTGTAATAGAACAGGTTCTGTCGAAATGTATGTGGAATCAGTAAATTGGTGTAAAAGGCGTGCGCTTTTGGCGCTCTAGTAGGATCTTGGGCCTCTGCACGATTCTTTATAGCTGGCGCTAACATTGACCTGTAAGGCTGAGTTCAGACTTGAGTTGTTTGGTGAGTTTTGGCCCCTTAACTTCCCAAATACATAAAAGTGTGCAGCGATTCTAAGAGCGGCTCAAAGTATTCTTTCACTACCACAGTAGACTCCCTATTAGTGTTGGCCAAACACTGAGTGTACTCGAGCGCAATGCTGGCATTCACTGTAATGTTTATTTGTACGCTAATGCTACGCATTGTATGCTAATGCGTACGGATTTGTATGCTAATGCGTACGCATTTGGACGCTAATGTGTACGCATTGTGCGCTAATGCGTACAAATTCAGTTAGTTAGCATACTTTTACGAGCGAAAGGAGTAAAAGAGGAGAAGTCGCGATTCTGACCTTTTCCTATTACCTAGACACCCTCCCCTCTTCCGAGCGGGGGGTGCCTGGTTTAGTCCCATTGACTAACATTATGCTTGAGTGCTCGGCCAGAGCACCCGAGCATAAGAGCACAGAGGTGCTCGCTCAACACTACTCCCTATGTGTTTTACTGCAAGGCACAGTTTTCTACACCACTATCCAGGCTCTCTGCAGCCCGGAAGTAGCCGTTTTTTAACGCAATTCACAACAAATTTATTCGGATCAAAGCAAATCTTTTTGGAAAATTCGGCGAACCAGCCAAAGCGAATTTGTGAAAAATTTGCTCATCTCTAGACAGCACAATAGCACGCTTTTCTGTTTGGATGGCGAATAACGCCGCAAACAGTTATTTAAAATGAACAACCCCACAAACACGGATTCACAGTTTTTTTTGGCAAGTCAACTTCACTGACTACGTTAGCACAATATCACACCTTTCTGTTTGGATGGTGAATAACGCCGCAAATAGTTATTTAAAACTAACAACCCCACAAACACGGATTCGCTGTTTTTTTGGCAATTCAACTACACTGAAGAATTAAGCACTATATGGCGCTTGTCTATTTGTATGGCGAATAACACCGCAAGTATTTCTTTCACATTTACAAGCTGCCAATCGCAGATTATATGTTTTTCCTCAAACACAACCTAAAAGATTTTTATTTTATTTTTTTTAATTTATTTTTTATGTACCCCAAACAAGGCTCTGACCCTCTTACTGCACTACAAAAAGCGACACTAGTGGTACTTCTATGAATACAGCACCCAAAACAGCCTTTAGAACAGAGTGCAGTGCTGTATAACAGGCTAACCCCAATGCCCACTCACTGCTGCTCAGTGTACCAGAATAGCGATTTCACTGCCTGCAATTCAGATTATCTATCCCTGATCTCCTAATTTATTTTCTTTAGGAACGTTTTTCTTTACTTGCCCTATCTCTCCTAACGTCTGTCTCTGGTCTAAAATCAATAGCAAATGGCTGATTGCAGCGCTGCAGAGCTATTTATAGGGCTGTGACATCACAGGACCTGGCGGGCTGCTAATTGGCTACATGTATTCATGTGATCGCATTGTGGGCGTTTACTTCTTTGTCCCAGAAATCCTTCCCCCATGTCATGCCATGTGCTTACGGCCATTTTAGGAAAAAAAAAAGATTTCTCACTATAAATCGCCATAAAACTCGCTTTCGCTGCGAATTGAATTTTCCATGAAATTCGTAACGAATTCCACTTTGTCAGCTTTTATTCCCTCATCTCTAATTATTACTAATATAATGTATTTATAAAAAATGTACTGTTTAGAAGATTTGCCTATTTTTATATCCATTGTACCACACACATCAGTCAGGCCGTTGCCCCTAGATATGGCCACCGCGGCCATGTAGTAGTGGTGGCCGGCATGCTCTTGTTCAAAACCGCTTCGAGGTAACTGCTGTATTGTGAACGAATGTTGCATGAGCATGCGGATTCACATCTTAGGGTTGTAGCATTTTTGTCTACGCTTCCAAAACGCAGAGAATATGATCCAGTTCCAAGATTAATTCATTTCTATGGAGCTGGATCCATTTATAAAGTCTGTGTTTTGGACAGATACAGACCAGATGTTAAAGTACCCTAAGACGTGTCTCTGCAATTTTCTGCAGAATGGGGGGGGGAGTCCTGGCAAGCCATGTCCATCTGGGTGAGAGTCAAACAGGGGGCAATAAAAACAACGTAAACTAAAAACAAATGCCAACTAGCTCTCACCCGTCAAGTGCAGTCCATGTTGTGGCTCCCATAGGTCCAGAGGTGTCCTTTAAATCAGCCACTCTGACAGCCAGTAGAAGGGTTCCTCAGATGAGGGACCTGAAGTCCTCCTCGCTGGAACTTTTAAATAATATCAGAAGATGCTCCTGCCTCTTGTAGGCCATGCCGGCTGCCATGGTTGAGCTCTACTGCCCTCTGCTGCCAGAAGTTGGACTTGACTGGGTGGTGGTCACACTGGCGAGCGCTGCAGCCACTTGCGCCTTTACTTTTCTGGATACTCCTGCCGGGACAGCAGGGGTTAGGACTTCTGGCTGCAGGGGTTCAGGCAAGGTTGCACCCAGGGAAGAACTGCTAGCTCCCCTGGCAGCTGCTGACTTCATTTTCCAGGGTAGTTGGTACTGGATCACCATGGACTGGAAAGTATAGGATGATGTCATCAGCTGACCCAGGTGAACGGATGGTGGTGTTGGTGGTGGCAATCCAGGGATCAGAGACTCCGGCTGTGGCTTCTCCCTGAAACAGAGGGTGCCACCTGGTGACTCCTGTAGGCAGTGCACATGTCCTGGGCCTGGTGGTTCCTCCGGCCAAACTTCTGGTGGTGATGTAGGTACCAGGGGCTTAGACAATAAGGTAACCCCGGTAGCAAAGGGGCCTTTCAGGGATGCCATGGGGGTATATTTCACCTGATCCCCCAAGTATAGGCTGTGACGGGGTTGGGGCAGGTACGGCCGTTTCACTGACCTGCAGCCCACAAAGTACTGCTTGCCATCCTAGTCGTCCGCAATGAAGCCAGAGTCTCGTTCTACTGAAAACCAGAGGACGGTTCCCTTTCGCTGCTCCAGTGTAGGGTCTCCCAGCCTCGAATGGTCCAGTACTTGGATGACCCAGTCCTCCACCGCATTCTTGTAGTCGCATAGGGTCTGGGTGTGGGGCGTCACTAATGCTCTCCTCCTGGGCGACAAAGAGGATGCTCCAGATGCACAATTGTGGTGCTCTGATGTCTGGAGCGGGCAGTGGTTTGGGGTACTCGTTACCAAAGACTATCTCTCCTCTCTTTGGTCGTAGTTCTTTTGCCATGCTGTGGTATCTTGTTCACCACTATCTTGAACTGGAGAGGAGGGTGGAGTAATAAGGGAGGAGTCTTCACTCCCTATACGTGCAAATAGTTTCCGGTGGGCCAGGCTGTTTTTTCCATCCTCTGAAGGTGGTATTTCTTCACTTTTCCCCTCTTGAGGGGGTGTATTGTCATTTTCCCGCTTCTGGAGGCCATTGGGGGAGGGGGGGAGCAAGAAGAATGCGCACGTAGAGTATGTAGCATTAGCATTCAAAATTTTAAGAACATTTACGAATAATACAAAGCGAATCTGAAAAAAGTAGGAAAAATGGAGAATTTGAGACGGTTGGTGAGAGACGGTGGTCTGGCGTTACTCCACACTCACTCACAACCACTGACAAGCTGAGAGAGCCTTTTCACTGCTCCAGTGAAACAGAGCTTTCTCAGCCTGGTAGACTGCCACCAGTTCCTCATTTAACGTAAGCTTGGTCCGCTAATGGGATTATACAGGGTATGAAAACAACCCGCAGTAGCGTATAGCTATGCCAAAAAACTGAAGTGGGGATTCATAATGGAAATACAAGAATAGCACAAGATTAAATTATATATTTAATTTCCTTAAGGGCGCACTAGATGTTACACATATTCACAGAAAACATATACAGTGGTAGGATGCTCAAATACAGGTGGTATGATGCAACAGAGTTAAACAAAGCAAGGGTCAGTTACTAGGTAGATAAGTAGTTATTTGGGTTATGATGAATTCGGGTTTGCTGTAATGCTTGGCTGCAATCACATGGGGCAGTGAGGTCAGCAGTTGGTGCACGGTCCTTCCAAACACATTACTCAATGTGGCCTCCATCAGAGAAAGACCCTGGCCTCTGGCCTGTGTGGGCCTTTTCACCTGTAGTCGTTCACTCCCCTCCCTCCCTCTGGTAGGAGTTTACTCCTCTTTCCTGGTCCTGGTAGCAAAAACCATTATGACCCATAGCTCCAGACCAGAAGGTTACAGGGAGATGATTCTGAGACCAACTGATCCTCCTGGGTTCCTGCTACAGGTGGAGACCAAACATGGTGCCATTACCAGGTTCCTGCTGTGAGATCTCTGTATCTCCCCTTCCTGGCACCCGACTTCCCAAATTACGACCATGGGCATGTCCGTTTTGGCCCCAGGGTCGCAGATATATAACTGGTTTATGCCTGTGATGGCCGGGCAATTCATAATTCCTTATGAATCCCTGGTTTCATGATGTCTGATGGATTTGAGTGATCTGGGTAATAGCTGACACCCCCTAAGGAGGGGCCTTACTGTAGGATGAGATGGACTCCTTGCTGGCTGATTGAGGCGTGAATTTGTACACATGTGGCTTGCTTGAAGCCAGGGCCCCTGCAGAGTTCACTTCCTTCTTCTATCTGACAGCAAATGGCTGGAATTAGATCATGGCTGGCATTAGATCATGATTGCATATTCCTCACACCTATACATAGATATGTATTTCTTTATCATAGATTTGCCTATGTAGATCAATGGTTAACATTTGCCTCTCTATGTGTATATATTGATCTGTCTCTCTATATATTACCAATAATGAAGACTAATAAGCAATAATAGTTTGAACTAAGAGATTCCTCATGTGCAACTTTACCTAGGCACAACATAAACAAACCTGCTGGGGAAGCATCAGTTATCCCAATAGTATCTTCCCCGCCCCTTGTGACACTTGTGCTGCTGCTCAGCAAGTGGTGTGAGTGGGAGTTTGAGCAAATTACCCAGCTCCAGCCTTTCACTTCAGATTGGACGCCGGCGCCAACGAGCCCCGACTATGAGCGGGACTTAGTGCATAAAAGGAAGTGGCTTGCAGAGATCGCTTGCTACCGCCATTTTGTATTGTAACTAGCCATCAAGCCACTCCCTGATCATCCGGAGGACCCGATGAAATGTGTTGGGGCTATGAGAGTATAGTGAGCAACAGGGTAATTTAGTACGGGTCTGAGTTTCCAGCAGGCTCCAGTAATTTAGTACAGGTCCGTGGTTCCAGCAGGCTGTAGGTCACTCTTCCCAGGGTAGGTGCTTCGACAACAGCCATTTGAGGTATAGGGTCAGAGTACCTAGGCAATTAGTTAAATGTGATGTCTTTGCACCTAAAAAATGCCACTGACTTATATGAGACTTATCTGGCCATACGCAGCCACAGATGAAAATGAGGCAGCACTTCAATAGGTGAAAATTGAAGGACCCTTTATTCCAGAAATGCAACGTTTCGGCCTACTCCATAAGGCCTTTCTCAAGCAATGAACAGCTAGTGCACAGTATACAATAAATAGGCAAAGTAGGCAGGCTCACCAGAACATGTGACCCGATTAGGCAAATGATCGTGACTTCATAATCAGTGTCAAAGTACTATAAATAAACATCAATCCAATGTGAATACATGTGACAAAAATAATGTATATAATTAGCGTGAACCACATAGATACCCAGCCACAGCTATCTGAACCTTTATCTAACCCAGACTGCTGAATATTTTGAGCACTTTTTTTTATCAATGTTAGTTTTTTAACTATTTAGGTAAAAGTTAAGTTTTATATTATCTATCATAAGGAGTTCCCAGACCACTGTATTATTAAACATCCAGCACAAACCTGCACTTACTGAGTGAAGGGTCTGCCCCATTTAACTTCTAGGTCTCCAAATTGGACAGATTGTCTGAGCTTGCCCTTTACTCCTTTGAGCCACTTGCCTGCCCTGCAGCAAGTGTATTGTTGGAACATGTGTTTAGCATAGCAGGGAGTGTAATCACAGACAGGCGTCCTGCCCCAGAAGTGGAAGAGATTGAGTGCACTGATGCCCAACCACTTATGTTTGAGGATGAGCATGTGGAGGACGAATGCAGCATGTCTATGATAATGATGACTAAACACAGGTGTCGTGTTACGTGGCCTTCATGTTCGCCTGTCCACAGCCAACGTCGACAAGCTACCTTTCATTAAAATGAACCAGGCATGGATCCCACAGAACTTGTCTGTACCTTGGGCAGAGTAGAAAAATATACCGACCGCACCCAGCCATTTTAATACTCCAGCGCAGATTGTTTATTCTATTTGCTATTTCCCCTTGTTATGGGGTCTCCCCAAATAAAAAAACAAACAAACACAAAAACAGTGTTGGCTACCTCCTTCTCCACCTCTTCCACCTACACCGCCATGTCCACCGCCTCCTCAACCTCTCATTCCACTTAGAGCTTTGTCTCTTGTTCAAGATTATTATTATTTTTTTATCGATTCTATGGTATTTTAAGTCATTTCCTAATGCACAAAGGTTTGCAGGGCAATTTTTCTTCTCTTGTCCCCATGTTTCTTCCTTTTGCACACTCTAGCCCTTACTGCGATTATTTTACAGCCATTTTCCAGCACCAAAGTTCAGGTTCCCATTGACTTCTATGGGGTTCAGGTTCGGGGTCAAGTTAGGGTACCCAAACCAAACTTTGAACCAAAGTTAGGCCGAACCCATTGAACCTGAACATCCATGGGTTCACTTTTCTCGACTTGTTACCTATTCCAACCTTTCTTCCTGTTCCTGCTCCATTTCTATATCTACACATTTCCTCATCAAAACTTCCCTCCAAACCCTAGATTAAATACTCCTACAACCTTCTACTCATCTTTTCCCAAAAACAGTTACCCTCGCCATTCAGTTTCATCCCATCCACACTGTTTAGTCTGAAGTCAACCGAAGCTTAACCAAATCTCCAAGTACCCAAATCCTTCCTCCCTACCCAGTTGTTGAGCCGCTTCTTTACCTCCCTTATTTCAGGCTGCCTCTTTGTTGTGGTACATGGTTTGAGTAGTATTTAAAAAAAATAATACTTTTAAGTCCTTAGACCTAAGCTTACAAAATAAGTATTTCTATTGGTATATTGTTCAAGCCAAGCATTCAATTTATTTCATTTAATTCAATGTGCAGAATGTCCATTTAAAGAGGCTCTGTCACTAGGTTTTAACCTATGTATTTAAATACATAGGTTAAAACCCCTTAACTAGTGCATTAAAAACATACCTTTATTGCAGAGTACAGCGCAGCGGTTGTGCTGAAAAACGAACTTAAAACTGTATGCTAATGAGCCTTCGGAGCCCGAGGCTCTCCCCCATGCCGACGTCCACGCCCCTCTGGAAATAGATTGACAGCGCTAGACCGTTTGGCCTAGCGCTGAAATCCTGCGCCTGCGCAGTCCGATCGCGCTGGCGCATGCGCAGAAGCGCTTGCAGTACCGAACACTGCAAGCGCTTCCATCCTTGTGCACACGCGCCGTCACTTCGCTGAACCCGGAAGTGACGGCCCCGGTGCTCCGAAGGCTCATTAGCATACAGTTTTAAGTTCGTTTTTCAGCAAAACCGCTGCGCTGTACTCTGCAATAAAGGTATGTGAGAAATGTACAAGTTAAGGGGTTTTAACCTATGTATTTAAATACATAGGTTAAAACCTAGTGACAGAGCCTCTTTAATAAAACCTTATGAATTTAGTGTCTTCTTCCCTTGTTACAGGTCTGGTCCTTAGAGGTTGTGACTTTTTTCTATTTTCTGTCTTTTTCTAGATAATACACAGGAGTACATTGTACTTATTTCTCGGTACAGACCTGACCGCTGATAAGATATAAACCTCTCCTTGTCACATCCCTTGATCTGCTGCTGAATAATTCCCAATGATGGAGGCCTGTGCACATGTCAGTGTGTGAGCGACAATGGAAGCAATGAACGTGCAGAAGATAATTTCCATCAGTTTATGTTATCATTTTCTGGAAATGTTCCTGTTGCTGGTTTTTTGTGTGACCTTCTGTGATTCTGAGATACAGGACCCTGCAGCTCAATGTCATCTTGTAATGAAGGATTATAACTTTGAGTATGAATATTCTCAGGAAGGAGATATTATTATCGGAGGGATCTTCACAGTATATTCCTGTGTGTTACAATGGTCCTGGGAAGGGAGCAATGACTACATCCAGATGTGTTCAGGGTAAGTACAAATGTTAGTTCTGCAGATCTGCAATTACGTACACAGAAAATGTGCAAGAAAATGACAGGAATCCAGAGCCAGTCTTCTCTTATTGTATTCAGTCCACACAGGGCTATATTTATTAATGTATTGTGATCCACTGTAAATTCTCATAAAGATTTTTGATGCAGAAGTAAAATACATCACACAATGATAAATCATGGTGTTTTGTGTCCTCGGGTACGTCCACGTAAGTGCATGTATAAGTACTTGCAGCTTCTCCCTCAGTATAAGGCTTCTTTCACACGAACGTTGCGTTTTGCGGTCCGCAAATTGCGGATCCGCAAAAAAAAAAAAAAAAAAAACGGATTACGTCCATATGTCATTTTTTTTTTGTGGATCCATTGTAACAATGCCTATCCGCAAAACAGACAAGAATAGGACACGTTCTTTTTTTTTGCGGGGTTACGGAACGGACATACGGATGCAGACAGCACACAGCGTGCTGTCACTATTTTTTGCAGAGCCATAGAAATTTTTTGCGGGCTCCGATCCACATTTCTTGCTGATAAAATGCGGACCCATTCATTTCTATGGGACCGCAAAAAATACTGACAGCACACTGTGTGCTGTCCGCATCCATTTGTCCGTTTCGTAGCTCTGCAAAAAAAATAGAACATGTCCTATTCTTGTCTGTTTTGCGGATAGGCATTGTTACAATGGATCCGCCAAAAAAACAGATGCCATACGGACGTCATCCGTTTTTTTTTGCGGATCCGCAATTTGCGGACCGCAAAACACAACGTTCGTGTGAAACTAGCCTTAGGCTATTAGGCCTGGGCTACACTGTGACTTTTTGAAGCACAACTAATTGATTTTAACTATTGAATGACAGCTGCAGTCCACAAGATTGAGTACAACTAAGTTTATTTATTTGGACTGCAGCTGTGGTTCAATCAGTTGTGCTACAAAAAGTCACAGTGTAGCCCTAGTCTCAAAGCACTTGCAGTTTTTACAGCTAACAGTGTGAAGACTTAGTAAAAAAAAAAAAAAACATGTACTTTGCTATGGGTTGAAGAGGTTAATTGATACAATAGGGTGATGTTATCATGTGGAGAGGATGTGGATCCACTCTGTCACTTTTTTGCTTTGAGACTATTGCCGTTGGGGCCCACTATGGAACTATGGAATCAGAGCCTGGGCCCAGGATCCTCTGGTACTCTAATGGGCCAGTCTGACGCTCTGGATACAAGTCTTCTAGGCAGGCAGAACACATGACATCAGCAAAATTCTCTAAGTTGCATAGCAGAATCTTAGGAGGTCATTTATCAAACTGATGTAAAGTAGAACTAGCTTAGCTGCCCACAGCAACTAGTCAGATTCCACCTTTCATTTTGGACAGTTCCTATGGAAAATGAAAGGCGGTATCTGATTGGTTGCTATGGACAACTAACACAATTCTACGTTACACCAGTTTTTTTCTACTTTACACCAGTTTGATAAATGACCCCCTTAATTGGCAACAGCTTGTAAGCTTCCAGTGCACGGGCAGATTGCTGGGCACCTCTGCTTTCCCACAGTAACTGGTGACTGGTGGTTCGATTAATCTATTGTGCCTATATTTGTGATTGAATGTCCATAGCAGATCTTGAACATGGCCATGCTTTTGAATTTTGTGGCTGTGGAGAAAAATTGCAAAATGGGAGGTACTAGCACACTCGACACAATATCAGCAGCATCACCAGTTACCTAGCTGACCATAATAGAAGCAGATGTGGCCTTACTAGTTTTTTGGAAGGTCCTAGGCTGTATTTTGCCTTTGTCTTTTTTTTTTAAATTGCTGCTGCCACCATCTCCTCCTCTGCTGTTATCTCATCTTCAATACCTTGATACGGCTCCCGAGTTCTGTCCAGCACAAAATCATTGTCATGGTCCTCACTCTTCCTGCTACTTTTAACGGACTATGAGACAGACTATGATATCACATGGTAGGCTTTACCCTTGTCAATCCCCACCCCCCAAATGCCACTGTCGCTACCACTGCCCGTTGCAACACAGCTATGCTTGGGCTTCCCCTCCCGTGAACCCGCTTCTTGTGGCAGTCCAAACTCTGACTGCTCTTAGGCCTCTTTCACACGAGCGTCACGGATTAGGTCCGGATGTGTTCAGGGTGCGTTCAGGAAAACTCGCACCATTTTGCAAGCAAGTTCAGTCAGTGTTGTCTGCGATTGCGTTCAGTTGTTCAGTTTTTTCCGCGCGGGTGCGATGCGTTTTGATGCGTTTTTCACGCGCGTGATAAAAAACTGAAGGTTTACAAACAAAATCTCCTAGCAATCATCAGTGAAAAACGCATTGCACCCGCACTTGCTTCAGGATGAAGACTGATGCGTGAAAAAAAACGCTCATGTACACAGAGCTATTGAGATGAATGGGTCAGGATTCACTGCGGGTGCTACGCGTTCACGCCACGCATTGCACCCGCGCGGAAAACTCGCTCGTGTGAAAGAGGCCTTACACAACCTCTTCGTAAGAAAAAAATATATGCCTCACTAGGAGGGGCAGTGAAGACAGAAGATGCAACTGAAAGACTTTTAAGGATGAGGAGCCAAATAGATGATGTGACCTCTGACTCCAAGGCACAGTATCACATTCAGAGGTAACATCTAGTGTTGAGCTAGCACCTCTGTGCTCGTATGCTCTGGCCGAGCACTCGAGCATAATGTTAGTCAGTAGGACTTAACCAGGCACCCCCGCTTAGAAGAGAGGGTGTCTGGTTAATAGAAAAAGGTCAGAATCGCGACTTCTCCACTTTTATTCCTTTCACTCGTAAAAGTATGCTAATTAACTGAATTTGTAAGCATTAGCGCAAAATGCGTCCGCATTAGCATACAAATCAACATTACAGTGCGGGGAACAGACTCGAGCATTGAGCTCGAGTACACTCGGTGTTTGGCCGAACACTGAGCGGACCCAAGCAAAGGCATGCTCGGCCGAACAGCGAGTTCGGCCGAGCATGCTTGATCAACACTAGTAACATCCACATCATCCTGTTTTAAGCCATCCAGTCCACAGTCTCACCCTTTTTGTCCTCACTAATAATGTTGTGCCATTCAGAAGCCAGGGAGAACTGTGGACTACTATTACTACTGCTGCCTGGATTTTGACATTGCTAACACCCGCACTCTGACTGTGGGAGGACTTGCCCTGAGTTCTATACTCTTCTATTTTCCAGACATTTTATTATGAGTAGGGATGAGTGAATCCGTGGAAGTTCAGGTTCACCGGGTTTGGCTGTGTTCAAGTGTGGCTTTGACAAGGACAGGTGAGGCTTTGAGAAAGGACCCCAGAGAGGTTCAGAGGATGAAGGTGGCCCTAGAAGGGGCTTGGATGACCAGTGGCGTTAGTATCAGGGGAGCAGGGGAAGCAGCTGCTTTGGGGCCTGAGCTCCTAAGGGGCCCAGGAGAAGAGCAGGCCTCCTGATACCTATACGATAGGACAGGGTACAATACCCTTGCATAGTCCAGAGGGTGCCACCTTCCCTTCTGCTTCCGTTCTCCCAGCTCCTTATTTGTCCTCTACTAGAGGTGCTAAGCTGAAGGGGTCTGCGGCTCAGGGTCCCAAGGGTTGCCTCTATTGCTAACAAAGCCCCTAACACTACATAACTAGGAGCTGTCAGCAGAAAATATGCCAACTCCCAGCATCTTGGGTCCTCAGTAGGGATGAGCGAACTTTTGAAAAGTTCGGTTCGGTTCGGTTCGGCGAACTTTCTTGAAGTTCGGATTCGTACGAACCGAACCTAAAACGAACCTTGCTATAACGGCTGAATAATTGCTTCTACAATAATGGGAGTCAGATAGGGTACAGTTTCGTTTACTTGCAGTTGCTATTACAATGAAAAAAGTGGAAAAAATCCAAGTGACTTCAACAATGGCGACGCAAAATATACGCATATTTGAGAATTTACACTAATGCGTACGCTAATGCGAACATTCCCGCACAAATAACGAACATACAGTGTAATGTCAAAGGTGCGCTACTTAACTGAATATGTACGCATTAGCGTACTCATACACTGCGTCTGCGAACATTCCTACTCAAGTAATGAACATACAGTGTAATGTCAAAGGTACGCTACTTAACTGAATATGTACGCATTAGCGTACTCATACAATGCGTCTGCGAACATTCCTACTCAAGTAACGAACATACAGTGTAATGTCAAAGGTGCGCTACTTAACTGAATATGTACGCATTAGCGTACTCATACACTGCTTCTGCGAACATTCCTACTCAAGTAACGAACATACAGTGTAGCGTTGTCAATTGTACGCTACTTAACTGAATTTGTACGCATTAGCGTACATTCTCAATAAATATGCGTATATTTTGCGTCGCCGTTATTTTAACCAGATTTGTTACGAACTTTCTCAAAATTCGGTTCGGTGACGAACCGAACTTTTGGGAAAGTTCGTAACGAATCTGGTTCGTTACGGTTCGGTTCGCTCATCCCTAGTCCTCAGCTTAATTGATATGGCTTCCCCTTCTATGTATCCTCTCCTTTCTCCCCAACTCTGCTTCTTTCCTGTCTTTCCTCTCTTCCAATCCCCTCCACCACTTCTCTTAGTTCCTCCACTTGTTCACGCTGATCCAGTTTTGCTTCTGCCCCTCTTCAACTCCACTCTCTTCCACTCCACTTCTTCCTGGTGCCTCCCCTCTGCTCATTCCTCCACTCACCTCCTCTCCTAGCTACCCTGGTGTCCCAGAGTCTCTCTTCTGCTCCCCCACACAACATCACAGGGAGGTCTAGTCAGCATCAGAGCAGTGATTTTTATGCCTTACATCAGCAAAAATATAAGTATACTTCCATGTATGTATATAAACATGTATGTAGATATGTGAGTATACATGTACGTATGCAGATAAGTAAGTATACATGTATTGTGACACAGTAAAAGGTCTGGTATGGAGGGGAAGTATTTTCCTCCCAGCATGTGCTGCTGAACTGATTGACAGCCAGGTGAGGTGAAGCATCGGACTGGATTGTAGGTGCCGGTCCGGGCTTTGCCAACACCTAGTTGTCTTAAAAAGCCAGCTGGACGGCAGCAGGGAGAAGAGGAGGTCTGTGCCTTGTTGAATGCTTGCAACCTGTTTGGGGAAAACAGGTCGACGAAAGCCTGGACTCTTTATGCAGAAATGTAGCGTAGTGTGAATGAACACCAAGACTTTCAACTAAGGTGAAGTTATTTACTGAACTGTTAAACCTGCTTGTGTGAATAAAATACTGCAGTTTGATCAATAATTGTTTTTGGTGCCTCTGTTCTATGTCCCCTCACCCTGTCTACCAGAGATAATCCCCACAGTATGTAGATATGTTAGTATTTACATGTATGTATGTATGTAGATATGCAAATACTAGAGATGAGCGAACATGCTCGTCCGAGCTTGGTGCTCGTTCGGGCATTAGGGTACTCGTACGTGCTCGATACTCGGACGAGCATATCGCGATACTAGAGGAAATGGCATCTTCCTCTTCCTGCATGTTAGGCGCCTTTTTCTCAGCCAATCAACATGCAGGAGAGTCTTTGATACCCCCTAGAATCACGTGGAACCCCTACAACTTGATAGCAGGGATTGGCTGGCCAGATCAGATGACCTGGGAATATAAGAATCTGGTCCCGCGCTGCCCGCCTCAGACGCCGCCTGGATGAGATTAGGGATAGAGCTGCTGTCTGTCAGGGAGAGTGTTAGGGCCTGAATTTAGTTGTTGGTTAGGCAGGAATCATCCTCAAAGAACCCAACAGCCCTTCTAAGGGCTACAAGCACCTTTTTTTTGGTCTCTTTCTGGCTGCTGGCTGGGACTTGTAGTGCAGCTACCGACATCTTGGCTGCACACTGTGCACAGCGACTGGTGGAAGGGACAGCACGTGGTCCACACAGAGCCCAAAAAAATTGCCCAAAGTCCTCCAGAGGGAGAAGCCGGGCCAGAGCAGGTAGATCAGCAACTGTTTCACGGAGTGAAGCTCCCGTGCCGAGGCCTAGATGTTCGCAAGTCTGGAGGTTTTTTAAAGAAAGTGAGGATGACCGACGGACTGTACCACACCAGGATCAGCAGGGGAGCCACCACTACCAGCCTAACCACTACCAGCATGCGCAGGCATATGAGTGCTAATCATCCAACTCAATGAAACCAAGGCCATTCACCTAATGCGGGTCGCACCACTGCTCCTTCCCCTGTGTCACATGCTGGCTCTGCGAGTCAACCCCCCGCCCAGGACCCCGGAACGAGCGCCTCCCACCCTACAACCACCCCTTCACCTCCACGATCCTCCACACCCTCCACCAATGTCTCCCAGCGCAGCGTTCAGCTGTCTTTGCATCAGACATTTGAGCGCAAGCGCAAATACAATTCCAGCCACCCATATGCACAAGCCCTAAACGTCCACATCTCCAAACTGCTGAGCCTGGGGATGCTGCCCTATAGACTGGTAGAGACTGAGGCTTTCCATAACCTGATGGCGGTTGCTGTCCCTCGGTATTTGGTCCCCAGCCGCCACTATTTTTCCCGATGTGCCGTCCCAGCCCTACACCAGCATGTGTCAGAGAACATCATCCGTGCCCTGACCAATGTGGTTAATGAGAAGGTCCACCTAACCACAGACACGTGGACAAGTGCTGGCGGGCAAGGACGCTATATCTCCCTGACGGCACATTGGGTTAACTTGGTGGAGGCTGGGACCGAGTCTGACCCTGGGGCCGCTCATGTACTACCCACACCGAGGATTGCGGAACCTATGTTGGTCACGGTTTCTCAGACATATTATAACTATTCCTGCAACCCCTCCTCCTTCTCCTCCTCCTACTCTCAATTAAGATCCGTAAGCACGGCGCCTTCAGTCGGTAGCGCCAGGCGCAGCAGCACTGCCGTGGGTAAGCGCCAACAGGCGGTGCTCAAACTGCTGAGGTGACAAGAGGCACACCGCCCAAGAGCTGTTACAGGGCATCACGGCGCAGAGTGATCTTTGGCTGGCGCCGCTGAACCTCAAACCAGGCATGGTTGTGTGTGACAACGGGCGTAACCTGGTGGCGGGTCTGCAACTCGACAGACTCACACATGTGCCATGCCTGGCCCACGTGTTCAATCTTGTGGTTCAGCGGTTCCTCAAGACCTACCCCAATTTGTCTGATTTGCTCACAAAGGTGCGACGCATCTGTGCGCATTTCCGCAAGTCAACCACAGATGCTGCCACTCTCAGGGCAGTGCAATGGCGCTTACAACTGCCAGCTCACCGACTGTTGTGCGACGTGCCCACAGGATGGAATTCTACATTACACATCTTAGCCAGGGTTTTCCAGCAACGCAGAGCGATTTTAGACTGCCAAATGACAACTTTCACGAGAACTGGTAGTCAGGTCAGTCAGCTTCCTCAAGTCTACAATGAGGAGTGGACATGGATGTCTGATATCTGTCAGGTGTTAAGCAACTTTGAGGAGTCAACACAGATGGTCAGCGGCGATGCCGCCATTATCAGCATCACCATCCCGCTGCTTTGTCTGCTGAAAAACTCACTGCTCAGCATGAAGTCAGAGGCTTTGCGCTTGTCACAGGAGATGGGGGAAGAAGATACGTTGCTTGATAGCCAGACAACCCTCAGGTCTGTTTCTCAGCGCGTATTGGAAAAGTGGGAGGAGGAGGAGGAGGAGAAGGAAGAGGAGGAAGAGGAGGAGAATGTTGGCGAGACTGAAGAGGGTACCAATGCTCATTCCTTCTTATCTGTTGAGCGCCTATAGGCTGAAGAGGAGGAGTTGGAAGAGGAGGAAATGGAGAGTCAGCCTATTGAGGAGAGGGAATTCTTGCATGTTGGGACTCTGGCACACATGGCTGACTTCATGTTAGGCTGCCTTTCCTGTGACCCTCGTGTTAGAAGCATTTTTGACAACACCGATTACTGGGTGTTCACTCTCCTGGACCCCCAGTACAAGCAAAACTTTTCCACTCTCATTCCTGTAGAGGAAAGGAGTATGAGAGAAAATCAATATCAACAGGCCCTGGTGCACAAGCTGAAACTATACTTCCCATCTGACACCGCTAGCAGCAGAGGATGTAGTTCTGTGGTCCAACTAGTGGGGGAGAAGAGGGGAGCAGGCAGCTTGTCAAGCGCTGGCAGGGGAAGACTCTCCAAGGCCTTTGCCAGTTTTAGGTCACCCCAGCAAGACTAGGTCACCCGTCCCCAGTCTAGGCAGTAGAAGGGAGCTGTTCAGAAAGATGGTGAGGGAGTACCTAGCTGACCATACCAACGTCCTGCGTGATCACTCTGCTTCATACAACTACTGGGTTGCAAAGCTGGACACGTGGCGCTGTATGCCTTGGAGGTGCCGGCCTGCCCTGCCGCTAGCGTGTTGTCAGAGCGGGTCTTCAGTGCAGCTGGTGGCATCATCAGTGATAAGCGTACACGCCTGTCAACTGACAGCGCTGACAGGCTGACGATTATTGAAATGAATAAAGCCTGGATTTCACAGGAATGCAAATCTCCACCGGGGGAAAGCAGCTCAACATGAAGATTCTTTATGTATCCTCTCCTCCTCGTCTTCGAACACAAACGCTGAGCCAACAGGCAATGTTTCTGAGGGCCAACTGGCGCTCTTTACAAACAATGTTTACGGAGGGCCGTCTACAGGTCCTCTCTCCAATATATTTTTTAGGAGTGTCAACTACAGACACTCAAAAACAATTTTTTAGGAGAGTCATTTACAGACACTCAAAAACAACTTTTTAGGAGGGTCAACTACAGACACTCTAAAACAATTTTTCAGGAGGGTCAACTACAGACACTCAAAAAATTTTTTTAGGAGAGTCAACTTCAAACAGCCATTTGACTGCAATCTCAGTCTGCCAAAGGCATTGGTGGTGTTACCGCCATGCTGTGTCAGGCTACATTTGTGGGTGGTTCACCTGCTACCTCAGTCTCACTTGGTCACTCTGTTGTCACCGCCATGCTGTGTCAGAGTAAAATTTTATGTGCTTCACCTGCTAACTCAGTCTCACTTGGTCACTCTGTTGTCCCCGCCATGCTGTCTCAGGGTAAAAATTTTTGTGGTTCACCTGCTAACTCAGTCTCACTTGGTCACTCTGTTGTCACCGCCATGCTATGTCAGGGTAAAATTTTATGTGGTTCACCTGCTACCTCAGTCTCACTTGGTCACTCTGTTGTCACCGCCATGCTGTGTCAGGGTAAAATTTTATGTGCTTCACCTGCTAACTCAGTCTAACTTGGTCACTCTGTTGTCACCGCCATGCTATGTCAGGGTAAAAGTATATGTGCTTCACCTGCTAACTCAGTCTCACTTGGTCACTCTGTTGTCCCCGCCATGCTGTGTCAGGGTAAAATTTTATGTGGTTCACCTGCTAACTCAGTCTCACTTGGTCACTCTGTTGTCACCACCATGCTTTGTCAGGGTAAAACTTTATGTGCTTCACCTGCTAACTCAGTCTAACTTGGTCACTCTGTTGTCACCGCCATGTTGTGTCAGGGTAAATGTTTGGGTGGCTCACCTGCTACCTCATCTAACTTGGTCACTTGGTGGTGTCACCGCCATGCTGTGTCAGGCTACATGTTTGGGTGGCTCACCTGCTACCTCATCTAACTTGGTTACTATGTTGTCACCGCCATGCTGTGACAGGCTAAATTTTTGGGTGGTTCAGCTGCTATCTTAGTCTAACCAAGCCACTCTGGGGTTCACCGCCATGCTGTAAACTACAATCTCAGTCTTAACAAGTCATCCTGGGTTTCACCCCCATGCTGTAAACTGCAATCTCAGTCAAACTATGTAATTTAGGGGTTCACCACCAAGGTGTGCCAGACTACTATTTTAGCGGGTTCACCTGCAATCTCAGTCACAGACTGTCATTCAGGGGTGCACCACCATGCTTTTTCAAACCAATTGTTTCTGAGGGTGACCTCCAGGCTCTCACCCACGATTTTTTGGAGGCTCGCCACTACACTGTTGCCCAAAATTGTCTTCAGGGTTACCGGAGGCCTCTCCCCCACAACTTCAAGGAGGGTTACTACCTGGCCCTGGCGCACAAACATTGTCTTGAGGGGCACTAAAAGACTCTGCACCCACCCACTTGTGGAGACTAATGGGTGGGTGCAGTGTGCGTCTTAGCCCGTCTAGAATTAGGAAAGCTGGGCACTGTGCTTGGAGGTCTTTGTGTCTGGTGTGGACAGGGTGGGTGTGGGGTGCGTGTTTGCCCATCTTGGATGGGGAGAGCTGGGCACTGTGCTGGGAGAACTTTGTGTACGCTGTGGACTACTGGGTGGGTGCGGGGAGGGAGATGCTTATGCCTGCGTCGTGGGGCGGAGGATAGGACAGCAGTGCTAGCATGGGCAGGCGGTGATGGACTTTCGTTGCACCTAGTTGGGTGCTTTCCTAACATGTGCCAGCGCATGTGCCTTGCCCATCTTGGTCTGGGTCAGCACAATTGTCTTGAGGGTCACCACCAGGCTGTTGCCCAAAATTTGGCGTAATGGTGCGATTAGGCAGCCTCAGAGGCATCCATGCATGCTGTCCCTGCTGTTTCCTGTCCATTTCCGTGGTGTTTCCATCCTTTTCTGAGGTTTCCAGGTTTTCACGCTACCATCCCTGTGCAGAGCTTTGGTCCCCTGCAAAAAATGCTTGAGTCTCCCATTGACTTCAATGGGGTTCATTATTCGAAATGAGCACCGGAAAAATTCGACTAGAATAACGAGTACCCGAGCATTTTAGTGCTCGATCATCTTTAGTGCTCGCTCATCTCAAGTACAAACGTGTGGCTGACAGGAGACGTATGAATGGTCCGGACCTAAGTGTGGGTGATTTTATGTGGCTCTCTACTAGGAACATTAAGCTGAAAGTTTCTTCTTGGAAGTTGGGTCCAAGATTTATTGGCCCATATAAGATCACGGCCATTATTAATCCTGTAGCATTTCATCTTGAACTTCCTCAGGTCTTGAAAATCCATAATGTGTTTCACAGATCTTTGTTGAACAGATATGTTAAACATCTGGAGTAGAGATGAGCGAGTACTAAAATGCTCGGGTGCTCGTTATTCGAGACAAATTTTTCCCGATACTCGGGTGCTCGTTTCGAGTAACGAACCCCATTGAAGTCAATGGGAGACTCGAGCATTTTTGCGGGGGACCAAAGCTCTTCACAGGGAAGTTTGCCTGAAAACCTGGAAACCTCA
>ONZH01011371.1:0-35053 GCA_900303285.1 Rhinella marina | reverse complement strand
ATGTCCTCACCATAAAAGCCAGAACAAAACTCAAAGCCGCCAGAAACCCCATATAACCTAATGTGAGGTAAAAAGCCAAGACAGAACCTTCATTACACTGGAGGATGATCTTCCCAGGATAATCCAGGTTAAGTTGTTGATATGGAGGAGAAACTGACAACCAGATAACTGCATTCAGAACCTGAATAGAAGAACAGACCAACACTACAGAATAAGGAAGCTTAACTCCCACACACTTTCTCCAGGAGCTGTCAGGTCTGGTGGCCTTGAATGCTATGCAGACTATGATGGTCTTGGCCAGGACAGAAGACACAACTACTGTGAAGAAGATCCCAAAACAGATTTGTCGCAGCATGCAGGTTATATCCACTGGACGACCGATGAATAGAAACACACAGAGGAAGGTGAACATGAGAGAAGTCAGTAGAATGAAGCTCAGGTTCTGGTTATTGGCTCTGACAATGGGAGATTTCTGGAATAAAGTAAATATTCTAATTATGAAGAAAGTTATAAGAGAGAGTAATATGGAGATGATGGAGAAGACTAAAGTGAGAACATCAGTCTCATATGAGAAGAACTCCTGATTCCTGAGGACACATTTACTTTTTCCTTCGTTTGGCCATTCATGATCAGGACATCTCTGGCAATTTTCAGTGTCTGTGGAAAAGTTTAACACAAGTTAGTTGTACACTTTTATGTAGATATATGTTTGTAAATACACTGTACAAATATTATACTATTTTAATACACAGATTATATATATTACGTTATTAAGAACATAGATCTATCTGGATACAGCTGGGTATTATAATAAAATGGTGAGATGTGCCCATCATATAGAAACAATAAGACCAAAATGTGAATATACTCAAGGAGTAATTAGTAGAGGTGAGCGAGTAGTGAAATATTCGAAAGTTCGAATTTCGATTCGAATAGACCGCGTTATTCGACTATTCGACCGACTATCGAATCCCATTATAGTCTATGGGAAAAAAATGCTCGCCACTTGGAAATCTCAATTCGACCACTTGGAGGTCACCAAGTCCACCCTGAAACCTCAGAAAATGATGCCAACACTGCTGGAATGCAACTGGGACAGCAGGGGAAGCATGTCTGGGTGCATATAACGCGCCCAAGTCGCACTATTACGCCACTATCACAGCCTCTCAACAATACACTCCAAACACAATATAACTTCTATGTAAAGTGAGACCATACAAGGAAACCTTCTTTCCTCTACATTGCCATGGACCCCAAGCCAAACTAGACAAAAAAGAAGATAAAATTCTGCACCCCTTAAAATCACGTTGCCTATGACAACCACAGATGGCATAGGCAAGGGGGAAAGCAAATAGACCCCACCCCTAATTGTCATTGTGTGTGTGTGTGAGATGTGGCCAGACATGTCTTCTTTAAAATGTAAAAACAACTCAAACACATGCAGAAGCCTTAAAATGCCCAAATTGTTGGCGCTTGAGATGTCAGTGACCCGACCTGGCCCAGTGTCATGTCTAGCAGGTAAAGCAGTGGGGATGTTGAGGGATGCGTAGGACCGCAAAAGGCAGGAAGAAGCCGTGGGGTGGCCAGAGGCTTATGGAGAAGGCAGGCTAGAGCCCGCAGGGCCGCATCTCTTCCCTATAACAGGCCCCCACACAAAGCTCTCCCATCAAGGGCTCTTAGGTCCTTGTTGTGAAGATATTTTAATGAGTGTGCAAAGTTAGCTTGAGGTGAGACCTTGAAAAAATTATATGGAGGCCCTTGAGGTGAGCCCTCGAAAAAATTATGTGGAGGCCCAAGAGGTGAGACCTCTTAAAAATTGTGTGGAGGCCCAAGAGCTGAGACCTCTTAAAAATTGTATTAAGGCCCAAGAGCTGAGACCTTTTAAAAATTGTTTTAAGGCCCAAGAGCTGAGACCTCTTAAAAATTGTGTGGAGGCCCAAGAGCTGAGACCTCTTAAAAATTGTGTGGAAGCCCAAGAGGTGAGACCTCTTAAAAATTGTGTGGAGGCCCAAGAGCTGAGAGCTTCTATGGGAAGTAATTCTATGGGATTCCGTTGGAGCCCAGGACCGCCCACCTCATTAATATTCACTTCACTGCTTCAAGCAGTGAAGCTCCGGCACGGCTGTAATCCCGAACAGGCGCAGTACATCCTATGAGGCCGTTGCCCGCAGACCGCACGGGCGCAGACCACTTGATGTGCTTTTTTTTAATGCTTTCCCCGCCCCAGCCATTGCCTCTGCCCTCCCTCCTCTTCACTTGCGTCCTCCATCTGTTTTGGCGAGATCCCGCCCCTGTGCAGGCTCTCGCCAGGCCGGGGCATGCACACTGCATTGCCCATAGGGGCAGCTGAAATTAGCACGTTGCTAATATCAGCTAGGTAAATACTGTTATTTCTGGTGACAGGAATCCTTAAAGGCATGCATTAAGATGTCAGAACAGAAAGAAGAAACTGCTAAATATGGATCATTGAATAAAGCATACAGTATAGCTATAATAATATTTCAAAGAATGCACCAAAACATATTATATATGAGAAATTGTAAGGGTTTTCTGGCTGAATGTATTTTTCTTTCTTTTTAGAGGCATTTTACACTCACCTACTGGCTCCAGCTGGACAGTACCGTCTTAGTTTAGACCAATTTTTAAAATTAAAGTAGGTTTTCTGAGATCAGCAGGGGCCCGACTCCCAGAAAAACCCACCAATCAGCTGTTTGAGTAGGCAGTGGAGAGCAATGATGAGCATCACGGCCTCCGCACAGTATACCAAGCACAGCATCATCCATTGGATAGAAGTGTTGCTTCATACTGCAGCTTAGCCTAATTTATTTGCATACTGTAGGACTGAGTTGTGCCTAAGCCGCATGACTGATGATTGTAGAGTCACAGGGCAATAAAAAAAAGAAAAGAAAAAGAATAACTATTATGGAATTGCAATTTATCCCACCTCACTTCCTACAAAATGGTGCAAAAAGTGTACCCAAAAACAGTAACAATCAAATTGTCACCTCATTCTGCAGAAAATGAGCCCCTACATAAGATAATCGCCCAAAAAATTTAAAAAAGCCTTTCAGAAAATGGAAAGACAAAAACATGATTTTTCTTTTGAAAAATGCTTTTATTCTATAAACCAAGATAAATTAAAAAAAAATCAAGTTAGGTTTGACCATGTCCATAACGACCTGCTGTATAAAAAGATCACATGATCAAACCTGTCAGGTGAACACCTTAAAAGATAGGAAATACAAACTGTCCTAAATCTGCCATTTTTTGGTTACCTTGCTTCACAAAAAACATAATATCAACCAATCAAAAATCATATGTATCACAAAATAGTACCAATAAAACCATCACCTTTTAAAATAGTTTCCAAAATGGGGTGATTTTTTTGGGCGTTTCTACTGTAGGGTGCATCAGGAGAGGTTTTGAATATGACATGGTGCCTAAAAACCAGTCCAGCAAAATCTGCCCTCCAAAATCTTTATGATGCTCCTTTTCTTCTGAGCCCTGCCATGCTTCCATACAGCAGTTCACGACCAAATGTGGGGTGTTCCTGTACACTGCAGAATCAGGGTAATAGATATTGAGTTTTATGTGGCTGTTAACCCTTGCTGTGTTACAGGAAAAATTGATCAAATAGGAAAATCTGCCAAAAAAGTGAAATTTACATATTTCATCTCTATTTTCTTTTAAAGGGGTTGTCCAAGTTATGAAAAAAATATATAGCACTGTAAATCTGATGGGCAGCAATATATAACTAAGTTCAGCAAGTTTTAGGCAAAAAAATCTATATTTCCTCATTTCCCTGGTTCTCTTCTGGACTTTGTTTACATGCAATAACAACAATCTCAGCCCCTCCCCCTTCTCTGTAAAGGGAATGAATACAAGTGCTGAGTGACATGTCTGCTTGCTGGAATACTCAGCAGCATGTTGTATGTGTAGGACTACAAGTCCCAGCTGTACAATGACACTGCTGATACACACAGGAAATTCTCCCTACCTGTTCTTGTACAATACTATTCCTCTATAGTTCCTTGCCCAGCATTTGTCTCCTCTCACTGCTGCAGCTACTATTTGTTGTAAAGCCTTGAGCCCTCAGTGTGTTCTGGCTGAAGGGGTTAATGTTTTATCGGAAGGCATCCAAGGAGAGAGCAGATAGCAGGAGCCCAGCAAAGAAAGGGGGCGTGGCCAGTGACATCTCGTGTACAGAGTGTTATCTGATCTCTGAGGCTTGTGCACGAAACATCACAGACCAGGGAGATAAGGTGACATCACAGGTCATGTGACCCTCAGTCAACTCTGAGAAACCAGCAGCTTTAGAAACATAGTATATGGGAAACTTGTTATACCTGACAAGTTAGAAACATATAAAGAACAAAAAAATAACTTGGACAACCCCTTTAACAAAGTGTGTAAAATCAGTTTTTAGTCACTTGAGGGGTTTAGTTTCTAAAATGGGGTTATTTATGGGTGGTTTCTACTATGTAAGCCCCACAAAGTGAATTCATAACTGAACTAGTCCTTAAAAAAGTGGGTTTTGGAAAGTTTCTTTAAAATTTTAATAATTGCTTTTGAAATTCCAAGCGTTCTAATGTGCTAAAAAATAAAATGACATTTGCAAAATGATGCCAACATTAAGGAGAGGTATGGGAAATGTAAAGTAATAACTATTTTGTGAGGTATCACTATGTGCCTTAAAAGCTGAGAAATTCAAAATTTATATTATATTATTTAGATCTATATCAACTCAAATTTACCACTGTCATGAAGTACAGTGTGTCATGAGAAAACAGAATGGCTTGGACAAGTAAGAGTCTTTCAAGTTTATTACCACATAAAGTGATACATCTCAAATTTCCAAAATTTGGCACTGTCCTTAATTTGAAAAATGGCTTAGCACTAAATGGGGTTAAACAATTCCTTTGCTTACCTGTAACATTTGTAAACTCTCCTCCTGAACATGGGATGCAGTCATAGCAGCAGATGTGTAGTCCTTCCATGAGAATCTTTCTGGTTCCTGGAGGACATAGTTCACTACATCGACCTTTTGGCATCTAATAATGTAAATATTTTACACTACAAAAGTTTTGAACAATTAAAAATGTCTTTAAAATGAAATTGACCTGGACTTACAGATGATAGACTGACAAAGTCTTAAAGTGATTGTCCGGGTTTAGAGCTGAACCCTGACATAACCCATTCTTCCCTCATTCAGCCCCTCTGAGTTCAGCATTGGAGCATAATCCCACTTGCCCTGCGCTGCATTGCAAGGGCTTTTTACCTTTTTACACTGCTAGGCAGAGGTTTCCACCTGGCAGTGATCCTGGTGACATCATTGTCACTAATGATGCCAGTGATGTCACCGTGATGACCGCTAGGCGGAAACCTCCGTCTAGCATAACCTGGTATGTCACCAGATCTTAAGGAAAATCACTTGCACTGCACTATACTGAACAGATCAAGGGAGAGCACTGGAGCATGAAATGCTTCGATGCTGAACTCAGAGGGGCTGTCGAGGTTCAGCTCTGAACCCGGACAACCCCTTTAACCACCTAGCTGTTCTGCCCGAGTCCAGCTCGGGCAGTGTGTAAAGTAGCTAACTGGAGGGGGGTGGGCTGCTTTACATGTTAATATCTCCTCAATGGTAGCAGCTAGAAACATGCAACTGGTCTTGTCTTAAAGCTGACAGTCCAGGCTTTAATACAGGCATCCCCAAAGTGCAGCCCTCCAGATATTGCAAAACTACAACTCCCAGCATGCCCGGACGGCCTACAGCTATCAGCCCACAGCAGGACATGCTGGGAGATGTAGTTTTACAAAAGCTGGGGGGCCGCACTTTGGGGATGCCTGCTTTAATACAAGACCAAAATGACAGCTAAAGTCCAAGAAACAGAGGAGAAATCACCGTTAGAAATTAAGTCGGGAATAATTATGTGTGAAACCTGTTTTTACTTTAATTTTCAGCTGCATTCACAGCATCCCGATTTCTATCGGTGATATCTTTCTCTGTCCTGAACATATTGATGGCATTTTGATATTGCCTGAAAGCTTGGAATGTCTGCTTTCAAAGGGGATTAATTTACTATTGTATGTCATATAGAAATGTTTTGTTCAATATACTCTACTTTCATCAAACAGTATTAAAATCTTGAGCTTCTACATATACAGTATGTGTTGAGAATGCCCACTCACGGGTTTATCAGGGTTATCAGGGTTATCAGCAGCAGACATATGAATGATTAATGTGGACACTCATTAGTGCACACCAACATTTATTTTACAATTACAAGAATAACTGAGAGACAACACCTCTATATGTTTTTATAACACATTACAACAACAGCTAAAAAAATATTAAACACAGTTAAACAAAAAAACCTATATCAGCTTCTAATAAACTCCAGAGTTCCTGAATGATTACGGTAACTAAAATTGTGCTATCAATTTGGCCTCCCATCCAAAGAAAGAAAGAAATACATCTATTTTCCAAAAATAGCTAATAAAGAAATAATATAATTAGTGTTTAGCGAAACGAGCTTCGGATCATACATCCAAAGTCAGTCTGTTCAAAGCTTCATTTGAATACTGTATGGAGATTTCACAGAAATGTGAAAATGGAAAGGGTTAGCATTACAGGAACATCAGTAGAACTGGATGGATAGAAAACTAGTGCAAATGGAGATAAAGAATCTGTAGACAGATAAGGTTCGGTACATGGATATCCACACTGGTTATTAGCAAGTAGATAACCTCAACCTCAGGCCAAGAGATGGATCCACAGCCCAGCTAAATAGAGAGGCTGATCATCAACCTACCCATCACTTGCACAAGGGCAGGAGGTAGGGAATAACTTTCATAGTTCTGAAAGGAGTTCACCAAGCACTGTTCCCAGTACACACAGGGAGAACAGTGTGATGCCTGAACTTGCCCGGGAAAGCAGGACAGTGACTTTTGAGGATTTAGGCAATAATTTTAAAAATCAGACCTAAGGAGGGTTGGAGAGCGGTTGCCACCTCTACTGAGGAGACAGGTGCCGGTCATTGGAGAAAGGGAGGGATGTTGGAACACCGCCTTTTCGCCCCTATTCTCAGCAATAATTCACTCTCACGTGACCCCACACTTTGAATGAAGCTGTGTTTCCGGCTTCAACCAAAGTGCTAGTTCCAACAATGCAGACTTCAGGGAACAGCTAGTTATGGGGTACAGGGTGTTAGACCCCACTAATGAGAGGATGACCTATCCCGAGGATAAGTCATTAGTGCTGAGTTAATCGAAGTTAATCTAATTGACTTCTATCCGAATTTCAGGCAAAATTTGATTCGCCGAAAAGCCGAAATTCCTCGCACTTCGTGGTAGCAAATTGTTTTATTTCCTAAATGATGGCCACACGTGTTACAAAGTAAAAGTAAAAAGCACGGAAATGCAATAAAACCCATAAGGCCGTGCAACCAACCAATCAACAGATAGCCACCCCTTGTGATGTAACAGCCCAAAAAAGTCTCATCCTGCGCCGTTGCCGCTATTTCACTGTGAAATGAGTATGGGGAGAGACTTGGCAAGCGGTAGGGACAGTATGTTAGAAAGCTTTTAATTTTTGAATATTGGATAGGGAGAGTGCAGCTTCAGTGTGATCGCCTTGTGCATTTTGCTCACCTACTGCGTTCATTCCTAATCTGTTCTGTTATAGATAGGCACATTGATTAAAATATAAGCAATTCTATTAGGCCCTGATTCACAAATTGGGGTAATACACCTGTCTCATTCTACTGTTTGTGGTGTGTCCACATTGATATTTAACCACTTCTTGTGAGCCAAGCAGTTAATGTGACTTAGTGTTACACATCGGTTTTATTTAACACCCCGTGGGCAGTGCAGATATATTGATTCTTTGCATAGCAGAATTGCCCATAAGTTTATTGTTGTTTTTTGTCAGAAAAACAATTTTATCTAAAAATTATTCTTTTAGCAAAAACTTTTGTATTTTAGCAAAAAATGAGTCTTTTAGTGAATAAATTTAGACTTTTACCAAATAAATGAGACTTTTACCAACTAAATTAGTCTGCTCCAGTATTAAAATCCCCGTTCCCTATGATGATTGACGTTGAGCTGGTAACCCACACCTGTCAGCAAAAGGGAGACAAACGGCGATCCATTCAGTGCAGAGCGTGTGCAGACCCATACATATAAGAGCATCATAGAAAGGTTAGTGCTGAACGCCACTTGGCCCTCAAGAAAGATGGACGTGGATTGTCTGGCGTCAGATAAGTCCTTGTATTAGTGTTAAAACCAGATGGGCCGAACTTGCTGGATGGATCAAACATGGCAGCTGGATTATTGCCATATGGGAGGTGTCTCGTTGGTTATTGTAATGAACCACAAAAATCACTCCACACACTTGAACCAAATTAATCCTACCTATTATGTTCTTTTAGCAACTTGATTTCAATTGTTTATGGTTGGAACTACAATGGTATTACCAGACAAATCACTCCACCAACTGGACCCAAATTCATCATTCCTAGCTAATATGTTCTGTTATGGAAAATTGTATTCTGTGTCACTCTGACAGCCACAATTAATTCTATGTCACTGTGCAGGACCAGGATCCCTTCATACGATGAACTTAATGGTATTTTGCTTTCAATGTGTATTTGAGTTTAAACCAGATGGGCCAAACTTGGATCAAACATGGGCAGCTGGATTATTGCCATACAAGAGGAATGTTGTTGGTTATTGGAATAAACCACACAAATCACTCCACCAAGTCGACCCAACTTTTTGTAGCTAATATGTTCTTTTAGTCAGTGTTTGGTCAGTGTTTTGCATCAGTATTTCATCAGAATTTGTAAGCCAAAATCCGGAGTGGGTCTAACACACAGATGAGATGCAAATAATTCCATTATATTTTATCTCTGTTTTGGACCCACTCTTGTTTTTGCTTACAATTACTGATCAAATACTGATGTAAAACATGGACAAAATACTGACTGTCTGAAAGAGGCTTTATGAATGCTCAAAATACAGGATTTATTTTTGTTTTATGTTCTGATTTATCAGAATAACAGAAACATAGCACAGCTAATCTTAGCACAGCCTTACTGACACTGCTACTGGCCACTCACCACTTTGTGATGGGGCCACTTTTTTCATGGTTACAGACACTACTACTGCTGTTCTCGCCATCCCTACTCTGTCATGGGGCCACTATTGTTAAGGTTACTGCCACTGCTGCCACCTTCCCCACTCTGTCATGGGGCCACTTTTGTCACAGTTACTGCCACTTCTGCTGCTGCCGCCTCCCACCCCACACACTCTGTCATGGGGCCACCACTGCTGCTGCCACAGTCTCCACTCTCTCATAGGCCCACTACTTGAATCTTGGCAAACTGCACGGTTAAGTCCATGGTGACAAATTAGACCTAATACTTTTATTGACCTATAATACTGACACACACTAATTCCACAGCTAACAGAAGGGGTTAGCTATAAATCTTGGTACCCTGCTTAGTGATGTAGACGGCGATAAATTATAACTACCTGTAATACTGACAGCACAGTACCTGTAGAACAGATTAACTATGAATGTGGATGCACTAGAACGTAGTGCACAGAGCGATACCCTTTCCCTGAATTCTCCCTGCACTGCAGTTTAAGTTCCAAGCCTTCACACTGAGGTTGGTCCACCAAGTGGGATGCAAATGATTAGGCAGATTCACCTGGGTATACCAGATTTATCACGATTCGTGATGAATTTATCCTGAAAGAAATTGAATTTCTTTAAGAACATCGGTGAATCGCCTGAACTGGATTTTTCAAAACGTTGCTCATCTCTATAAGTCATCAATATTTGAACTCAGATTGTAACCTGCAGTGTGGGACATGGGCCTTTAGCTGCAAGGAAGGGGGGAGGTTAGAAACTAGGTGAGTGATGCAGCACCTGTGCCTGTCCCAGGTAGCAGGACTGCAAAGGGCATGGAGTACCACCATAACAGCAACCATTCTGTTTTTACTTGGTCTGGAAAATGTGAAAGCTGTTCTCTATGGGCAATCCTACTATTACAGTTTGGATAAATGAGGTCTACAGTGTCTTATCTGTACCCCGTCCTTGCTCTCCTCCTATTGCAGTCCAGTGTTGAACTGTTTATGTTTGAAAAAATACAGATAAAATACATTTAAGCTAAGAAATACTTCATTGAATTAACTTACCAAGTTCTGTCTCCATGTTATCCTTGCTGGTGTAACATTCAGCAGATCTGGATGTGATGGATCAAATACTCCGACAGCTGTCTTAGATGAAATTCCATGTGATCCACCCAATCTTACTACCCAGTTTACAATATACAGAGGTGATAACCATTCTCCTTTCTCATTAACAGGTATGCTAACATTTAGAGCATCCCGAGAGTGCAGTCGTTTGATGTACTGTGATAACTTGAACAAAAAAGAATGATTGTGATAATGGTATTAGTATTTTAATGAAAATATTATTAAATTAACATTCATTTAAAATATAGTGACCATAACATTGTACATAACATTAATATATGCAGTGGGCAAAATACATGTATTAATTGAACCATTTTGAACTTGTTACCTGTATAAAAGACTCCTGTCCACACACTAAATCAATCACACTCCAACCTATCCACCATGGCCAAGACTAAACAGCTGTCTAAGGATACCAGGGACAAAATTGTCAGACCTGCACAAGGCTGGGATGGGCTACAGTACAATAGGCAAGCAGCTTGGTGAGAAGGCAACAACTGTTGGCGCAAGTATTAGAAAATGGAAGAAACACAAGATGACTGTCAATCTTCCTCCGTCTGGAGCTCCATGCAAGATTTTACCTCGTGGGGTAAGGATAATTTTGAAAAAAGGTCGGGAATCGGCCTAGAACAACAGGTGAGGGCCGAGTCAATGACTTGAAGAGAGCTGGGACCACAGTTTCAAAGATTACCGTTAGTAACACACTACGTTGTCATGGATTAAAATCCTGAAGGGAACACAAGGTCCCCCTGCTCACTTCACCACATGTCCAAGCCTGTTTAAAGTTCATCAATGACCATCTGAATGATCCAGAGGAGGCATGGGAGAAGGTCATGTGGTCAGATGAGACCAAAATAGAACTTTTTGTTATCAACTCCACTCACCGTGTTTGGAGGAAGAAGAAGGATGAGTACAACCCCAAGAACACCCTCCCAACCGTGAAGCATGGGGTGGAAACATCATACTTTGGGGGTGCGTTTCTGCAAAGGGGACAGGACAACTGCACTGTATTGAAGAGAGGATGGATGGGGCCATGTACTGCAAGATTTTGGCCAACAACCTCCTTCCATCACTAAGAGCATTGAAGCTGGGTCGTGGCTGGGTTTTCCAGCATGACAATGACCTGAAACACACAGCCAGGGCAACTAATGAGTAGCTCTATAAGAAGCATTTCAAGGTCCTGGAGTGGCCTAGCCAGTCTCCAGACCTAAACCCAATCCAAAATCTTTGGAGTGAGCTGAAACTCAATGTAGCCCAGTGGAAGTCCCAAAACCTGAAAGATCTGGAGAAGATCTGTATGGAGAAGTGGGCCAAAATCCCTGCTGTAGTGTGTGCAAACCAGGTCAAGAACTACAGGAAACATCTGACCTCTGGAACCGCAAACAAAGGTTTCTGTACCAAATATTAACCCCTTAAGGCCGAAGCTACTTTTACACTTAATGCCGAAGCCACATTTTTAAAATCTGCCATGTGTCACTTTATCAATTCATAACTTTGGGATTCTTTCACCGATTCGACTGATTCCAAGATTGTTTTTTCGTGACACATTGTACTCCACGACAGTGGTAAATTTGAGTCAATATAAAATCACCTTTATTTATAAAAAAATCCTAAATTTACAGAAAATTTGGAAAAATTTGTAATTTTCAAACTTTGAATTTCTCTGCTATTAAGGCAGATAGTGATCCCTCACAAAATAGTTATTACTTTACATGTCCCATATGTCTACTTTATGTTGCCATCATTTTGTAGATGTAATTTTATTTTTTGGGGATGTTAGAAGGCTTAGAATTTTAGAATCAATTCTTAATTTTTTTTAGAAATTTTCCAAAACCATTTTTTTAAGCACCAGTTCAGTTCTGTCACTTTGTGGGGCTAACATAATAGAAACCACCATAAATGACCCCATTTTAGAAACTACACCCCTCAAGGTTTTCAAAACTAATTTTACAAACTGTGTTAACCCTTTATGTATTCCACAAGAATTAAAGGAAAATGGAGATGACATTTCAAAATTTCACTTTTTTGCAGATTTTCCATTTTAATCCATTTTTTCCTGTATCAAATCAAGGGTTAATAGCAAAAAAAACTTCAAAAATTATTACCCTGATTCTGCGATTTACATAAACACCCCGCATGTGATTGTAAACTACTGTATGGGCGCATGGCCAAGCGCAGAAGGAAAGGTGCGCCAGATGGTTTTTGGAGGGCGGATTTTGCTGGACTGGTTTTGAGACACCATGTCCCATTTGAAGCCCCCCCCCGATGCACCCCTACAGTAGAAACAACCAAAAAGTGCCCATATTTTGGAAACTAAGGGATAAGGTGACAGTGTTATTGATACTATTTTGGGAACATATGATTTTTGATCACTTTATATTACACTTTTTGTTAGGCAAGGTAAACAACTGTTCTGGTTCAGTTTTTTTTTTTTACTGTGTTCACCTGAGGGGTTAACTAATGTGATATTTTTGTAGAGCAGGTTGTTAAGAACGTGGCAATACCTAACATGTATAGTTTTTTTTATTTATTTAAGTTTTACACAATAATTTCATTTTTGAAACAAAAAAAATCCATGCTTTAGTGTCTCCATTGTGAGAGCTGTAGTTTTTTTTATTTTTTGGGCGATTGTCTCAGGTAGGGGCTCATTTTTTGTGGGAAGAGGTGACGGTTAGATTGGTACTATTTTGAGGGGTATATGCCTTTTTGATCGCTTGGTATTATACTTTTTGTGATGTAAAGTGACAAAAAATGGCTTTTTTGACCCTGTTTTTATTTTATTTTTTTTACTGTGTTCACCTGAGGGGTTAACTCATGTGATATTTTTGTAGAGCAGGTTGTTACGGACGTGGCGATACCTAACATGTATAGTTTTTTTTATTTATTTAAGTTTTACACAATAATTTCATTTTTGAAACAAAAAAAATCCATGTTTTAGTGTCTCCATTGTGAGAGCTGTAGTTTTTCTATTTTTTGGGCGATTGTCTCAGGTAGGGGCTCATTTTTTGCGGGAAGAGGTGACGGTTAGATTGGTACTATTTTGAGGGGCATACGCCTTTTTGATCGCTTGCTATTACACTTTTTGTGATGTAAAGTGACAAAAATAGCTTTTTTGAACCTGTTTTTATTTTTATTTTTTTACGGTGTTCACCTGAGGGGTTGGGACATGTGATATTTTTGTAGAGCAGGTTGTTACGAACGTGGCGATACCTAACATGCTTGGGGTATTTTTTATCTTTTTTTACTAATTTCAAATTTGAGTTTTGGGGGGAAAAAGGGATTTTTTTAACACTTTTTTTTTACCCTTTTTTTATTTTTTTACCCTTTTTTTTTACACTTTATTAGACTCAGACCCACTTGGTTCTTGAAGATCCAGTGGGTCTGATTGTTCTATAATACACTACAGTACACTATATAGTGTACTGCAGTGCATTTTCACTCTTGCTAAGCCTTGTCAGTCTCCTGCCTTTAGCAGGAGCCTGATGAGGCTTAGCTTACACCATGGCAACCGAGACGCTTCTGAAAGCGTCTGGTTGCCATGGTAACCATCGGGACGCTGCCACAGCAGAGCAGCGTCCCGATGGAAGGGAGAGGGAGCTCCCTCCCTGTTAACCCCTTCCATACAGCGGTCCCTACGGACCGCGGCATGGAAGGGGTTAAACTGCTGACATCGGTGCCAGCACCGATGTCAGCAGTTTCAAGCAGAGTATCAGCTGTATGCTGATACTCTGCTTGATAACCGCTCGCCATCCTGAGAAATCATTGCGGGCGGCACTCGCGCCGCAGCCGCCCGCACATCGCCTGCCCGCCCGCTATATCTCCCCCCCCCACCCAAACGGCCATCAGAGAAAACAGTGGGGTGGGGGGGGGATATATATATATATATTATATTGTTAATTTTTTTTATTTTACAGTTTATTGCAGCTACGATCGCTGCGATTGGCTAGTCTGAACAGACTAGCCAATCACAGCGATCGCTAGCCCGGGACCGCCCCCATTGGTCCCGGGCTGGTTAGCTGAGACCCCTGGCTGTAAGTAACAGCCGGGGTCTCAGCACTGTCACCATGTCATCAGACATGGTGACAGTTTAATGCCATGACGGCTTATCCCGTCATGGGGCGGCAAGTGGCTCCTGCCCATGACGGGATAAGCCGTCATTCGGCGTTAAGGGGTTATGTTCTATTTTTCTGTTGTATCAAATACTTATTTCATGCAATAAAATGCAAATTAATTATTTAAAAATCATACAATGTCTCTCACATTTGAAGTGTACCTCCAATAACATTTAAAGACTTATCCATTTTGTAGGTGGGAAAACTTGCAAAGTCGCCAGTGTATCAAATACTTATTTTCCCCACTATATATATATATATATATATATATATATATATATATATATATATATATATAATGTATTATAATGATAAAGGCACCATACAATATTGGTACAAATACTAGAAAAAGGTATCTTTTAGAGGTATTTTGTTAGCCATTAATAAAGGTTACATTTTATGGTGGTGGTTCTGTGACTGGATTCATTTCTCATTGCCAATACTACAAGTCTTACTGACAGTTGACTTACCAGATCTGTGATTTACTCATCATCTCAGTTAGAGCAAGATAATGTTGATGTTGAGTCTTACAATGTGTCTTTGAGCCACAGTTCAGCATGTTCAAAGGTGCAAGTTCTGTGATACCACCATTTGCGGGGTGTATTAATAGGAAAGATATGTGTGTCTTATTAGCCTTTCTGCGTTGATTTTATATTGTTTTACTTTTTGTGGGGGGAGTGTTTTTTTAAATAGAAAAAAAGTGTCATAAGTGCCAATCACTGGTAAAATTACATTGTACTACAGCCATTTATGGGGTGTATTAATAGGAAAGATACTTCCATCCCAATAACCATTCTGCTTTGATTTGATATTGTTACATTTTTTGGGGTGGTGTAATAATAGGAAAAAAGCGAAAAATATATGTTGTAATTGCCGTTCAGCTGTGATGTTACATTGTACTACAGCCATTTACGGGGTGTATCATCACATTAGCCGTCCTGCGTTGATTTTCCATTATTTAACTTTTTTTTAGGGGTGTATTAATAGGAGAATATTTAGAAAGAATTATTTACAGACTGGGTGTGCTGAGTGAGTGCCACTTTTTCTGGATAGATATTGGATATGCGGATATTAGGGGCATTGATGTCATACTGGTTTATTCTCATTGGATGTGGGTCGAGTGTCCTGACCTAATGATGAATGAATATATACAGTTATTCGATACTGGTAACCCTGAGGGTTGGTCCGCTGTAGCCACAATACAAGATGGTGATGTGAAGTAGGGGGGGTGGAGTAATTGGGCAATAGTGGGATGGGAGACAGGAACCTGTTTTCATATCCCTTGTTTGCCACCTGGGAGAGTCTTACCACCGGGGCCCCCTGAGGGTGGCTCTCTCATCCCCCCTTCTTACACACGTGTATGGATGTAGATTACTAATGGTGGCCGATGTGATTTAGGACCTATTATTCCCTAGGGTATAACTCTGAATTTGCCCTGTCTTTTATAACCACATAGATCCAATACGAGGTCTATCTAGGTGGTTTCTCCCCCAGTGTCACTTGTTATATTGAAGCTATTGTAGGACCGCAACTGCTATGATGCGGCTGCGATCCCTTGCTACGGCAAGAATATAGTGAGCTATGTTTATTTATCTGGTTGCCTAGACTCCGCATGGCAATGCGCTGCTTCCGCCCTCGTGACATGTCACGTGACATGTCATGTGATTGCGGGGATTCGGGCATGCGCAGTAGCCGTTGACGGACGTGAAACCAGTTTGCATGGAACGGTGCCTGTACCATCCGATATCCTCAAGTAAGGTATTGAGAATAATTAGTATTATTGATTGCTGTTTTTAGTTTAAGGAGCATTCACTGTGGGATATCACTTGACTCTATATAGATGTAGAGGATTAATTGGGCGACATACATCCTATGTATGTACTGGCTGTTGCCATTACAATGATCTATAAAAATGTGCACTTATCTGTTCACGCATTTTTTGACACTTGACTATGTTTACATTTTTATGATTGGTTGATTGTTAATTGAACACATGGGGTATCACCCCTCCTACTCTGCTTATTTAAATGTTTGCTCTTACACTGGTCACATATGCTTGATAAAGGCCTCATAGAGAAGGCTGAAACGTCGCATTTCTGGGAATAAAGCTCCGTTTTTTATCACAAGCATTGGAGTGCTGCCTCTCTTTCTATTTGATATATATATATATATATATATATATATATATATATAAAATCCAAAAGATGAGGCAGCACACCAGGCTTGTGAATAAGTAGTGGATCCTTTATTCCTGCTACGTTTCAGCCCTGCTCAATGGGGCCATTGTCAAGCAAACAAGTAGACACATAATGTGGCTTTATATAGGCCAGATCGTGATTTACATGCATAATTAATGAAGTGATCATTAGCATACATGATTGAATAACAAAGTGTTATATGATAGATCCACAAAATATGAAAATGTCATAATTTAAAAAATGCTGTGATAAATACCAAATATTCATATATATAATAATAACCATAAAATTCATCATTAGTGCATTAATATCGATATATTTCTTCATGGTGACGTGTATAATCAGTGGGCGTGCATATTAAAATTAGTATAAACTTACATAACCGTATGTCGCCATTGGTGATAGGGTGGACCGCATGTAGCGTCCTCACCCCCCTCCTGCGCAAGCTCAGCCAAGCCGGAACATGAGAGGCGGCCAGACGCTATGCGAGACATGTGACCAAGGTCACATGACCGCATCATCGTCCGCCCACAGCACGTGACCCGTGGAACGCACACACCCCCCTGTGCGCTCCAACAACTGTCACAGTGGGACGGACAAGAGCGGCCAATATGTCACGCATGCGCCGGCCAGCATCTCCGTCCAGATTGACCCTAGCACGCACAGTACCAGGAGGAATAGGATCGCTGAAGGTAAATGAAAGTGAAAGAATACTAAAAAATCTCCCAGCATTAGTCAAATATTCAATAGGGGTCATCATATTCATTATTATAGATAATGATACTGAAAAGGTGAATGTAAGTACATTTAGTTTATCAATCATTCACCAACTTAAGAGGAAAAAATAAGGGGGTAAAAAACATATCCAACATAAGTGTATCAGGAGTCGAATAGAGGGCAGTGTCATTGTCCCCATCCACCTCCATGTCTCTATAGCTCTGGGGAGACGAGCAGATCATGGGTCTCAAAAGTGATGGCTCATGCCCGCCTATTATGGAGTCCAGGGACCGATCACGTCGTGACCGCCACCTGGTGCCAAAGTCCATCTCCCAACGAGTAAGAGTATTGATAATAAAAGTGTCCCACATTAATATAATCCTCAATACGTGAATATCTTAACGATGCCCCTTTGGAAAATACTGACAATAGGAGTATGAAAAATCTAAAAATTGATGTAGCTTCCAATTCAAGCGGTCTCCACCCTTCATCACCAAGGTACATCCGGAGTAAACTTGACAAAGATGTCGAATACTGTAAAAGAGAAAAACAAAAATGAATCAAATGAATAAAAATAGTGTCTACCAATAGTCTACATTTTACAGTAATTAAGAAAGAAATCTACAAAGAATTAGTCATACATAAGATAAAACCAAATCAATCCATAAGATTCCACTTAAATTCGACATTGAGTCCCTGTGGTCGAAGGGACTGTAGCTGGTGTATCCACCACAGTTCCCTTCTTTTGAGCACAAGTTCCCTATCACCTCCACGTTGGAGAGGCGGTACATGATCCAAAATCACAAATTTCAGATCTTTTTCAACATGATTATGGTCTAAAAAGTGTTTTGGAACCGGGAGATCTTTTTTCTGTTTTCTGATGGAATACCTGTGCTGGTTAAGCCTGGTTTTAAGATCCCATGTGGTCTCCCCTACATAGAGTAGCTTGCATGGGCATGTAAGAAGATAGACAACATGGGTAGAATCACATGTGAGGTAATGACGTATTTTATATGATTTGCCCGTCCGAGGATGTGTAAATACCTCGCCCTTAATCATATAGGTACAGTTTACACAACTAAGGCATGGGAAACAACCTGTTCTACGTGAAGTGATGTATGTTTGTTTCTCAATTTTGGTAGGAACTTCTGACTTGACCAGCATATCTCTGATATTATGCGGTCTGCGGTAAGAGAACAACGGAGGAACATTAAATTCGGCTATATGTTTATAATTACTACGCAAAATATGCCAGTGTTTTTTGATGATCCCACTGATAACGTTACTCTGATCAGTGAAAGTTGTAATAAAAGGGATACGTTTCTCAGATTTATTTGGTTTATGTGTTCTCGTATCATGGGTAATGCTCCGGTAATGTCGCTGTAACAAAGATCTTGGGTAACCCCTAGCAATAAATTTGTCCATCATTTGTTGGAAACTAAGAGGAAGCTGAATAGGGTCCTTTACAATTCTTTTTACTCGTAATAATTGACTTAGGGGTAAAGAATTGATAGTTGCTCTCGGATGACAACTATCATATCTCAAAAGAGTGTTAGAGTCAGTGGGCTTCGTGTAAATATCCGTGATTAAATGGTTGCCCTCAATTTTAACGAGGGTATCAAGGAATTGGATGTTAGATGATGAAAACGTAAGGGTGAATTTAATGTCCTTATCAACAGAGTTGAGATATGTATGAAAAGCATGTAACGCAGTTTCACTCCCAGTCCATATCAGAAAAATGTCATCTATGTACCTCCACCACCCCAGCACCTGGCTGAAGTGGTGGGATACATAGACGTACACTTCCTCCATATCTGCCATGTAGATAATTGCGTACGTGGGCACCATATTAGACCCCATCGCGGTTCCGCGCAATTGTAAATAGAGCCGTCCTGAAAAAAAGAAATAATTATTTCTCAATACCAGGCCTAGTAATTCGCCAATAAATTGCTTACAATCAGTGGTGTAACCACTATTATGGAGACATTTCTGGACGGCATAAATGCCTCTTGTGTGATCAATAGAAGTATAAAGGTTGACAACGTCAAACGAGACTAGAAGGCAACCAGAAGGAATAGTAAGATGACTAATTTTGTCCAGAAAGTCATTGGTGTCCCTAATATATGATTTGGTGTTTACCGCAAAATGACGTAAAATTTTATCCAAAAAGATGGCTATGTTTGAAAAAATGGAATTACGGCCTGATACAATAGGACGGCCTGGGGGCTGGTGTAGAGATTTGTGAATCTTTGGTAAAAGATACAATAATGGAGTTTTGGGAAACTGAATTATTAAAAATGTATAAAGATCATCATCAATAAGTCCACCCAATCTAGCCTGGTCTAATATACTCTTGATCTTCCTACCTATGTCAAATTTCGGATCTCCCGATAACTGACAATATACCTCAGTATCTGATAATTGGCGTTCAGCTTCAGATAAATACATAATAGTATCCAGCACCACTATTGATCCACCTTTATCAGCTGGCTTGACAGTGCTGGATTTTCACTTAAAGGGGTATTCTCATTTCAGACAATGGGGGCATATCGCTAGGATATGCCCCCATTGTCTTATAGGTGCGGGTCCCACCGCTGGGACCCGCACCTATCTCCAGAACGGAGCGGGGAGCGCTGCGCCTGGAGGACCCCAGGTTTCCTGGGGTCCGGCCACCACCAGGCGCGGCTCCCCGCGCCGCTCATAGAAATGAATGGGAGCCGGGCCGTGCATGCGCGGTGCGCTCCCATTCATTTCTATGGAGCCGACGGAAGTAGCCGAGCCAGCGCTCGGCTATTTTCGGCGGCCCCATAGAAATGAATGGAGGGCGGCTGCGCATGCGCAGTGCGCCCTCATTCATTTCGGAGGCTCCGTTCTGGATATAGGTGCGGGTCCCAGTGGTGGGACCCGCACCTATAAGACAATGGGGGCATATCCTAGCGATATGCCCCCATTGTCTAAAATGAGAATAACCCTTTAATTCTTTTAGAGTATTAAATTCAGTAGTGGTAATATTCGGATGTGACAAAGGGACCCTATCTCCATTGTTCTTAATTAAGCCTATTTCCAAATTGACAGCTTGTATAAAGGTATCGAGAGCTGGTGCATTGATAGGCGGATTGAACTCACTCTTTAAACGGAGACCTGTATCCCCCAGGGTGAGCTCAGTACGCGGAGCAACTACACCAGTATCCTCCTCTCTTGCATGAGATGCTTCTGAAAACCACATTTTGAGTTTAATATTCCTAAAAAAGCGTTGTAAATCAATTTCCAATTGAAACCAGTCTATTCCCATAGATGGACAAAAGGAAAGACCTTTACTAAGTGCTGATAATTGTAATTCAGATAAAATATGAGAAGAAATATTTACCACATTATCGTTATCATCAAAGTTCAATTCTTTTTGCGTAGAGTCCTGTTTCTTTGTTGTCTCGATTCTTTTGGTCTTTCTCCATTTAAATTGTCTCCTGCCTCCTCGTCTGGTCCGGATCTCGGGGGACCCACTTCTAAAAAAGACGAGGTGTTCTCTGTTGTAGATGGTAGTTGTTGAGTAGTTCTAACGATGTTTCTGTCATCTTTAGGTGATTTAAATACCTGAGGTCTTCTCTTGTTGTAGTCATCCGACCATGTGTATATTTTGCCCCTTTGGTAATCGTCAAGATCCCTTTGCCATTTGCGCCTTTTTGGCGCAGCCTGCTTCTTTAACATGGTCACATGCACATACTCTAGGTTTCCATAACAACCCAGCCATTTTCCTTCACTGCTGTAGGTCATCTTTTGGCTTGGGTTACACAACGACAATAAGTCGCACAATAAATAGGGCACAACTACACTGGTACATGTGTCACGCGACATTGATGTTGCGCAAGAATTTTTATAATGATAGTCTATAGTAATGCACTGCGACATGCTGCGACTGCGATGAGACAGTCGCACAAAAACCCATCTTGAATGGATTTTTTGCAACTGTCGTGTCGCAGTCGCAGCATGTCGCATTAAGTCACAGTGCAACACTATAGTCTATAATTTTAAAAAAATATTGGTCTATAATTAAAAAAAAACAACTTATTTGGGGATGTGGATTTCACTATAAAGGGGGAGGGGTGCCGTAGAGGTCACTGTTATTGGCGATACTGTCGATATCTTTTAACGACACGCAAAAACATTAAATGAAATAGATGAAATATACCCGTGCGAAGCCGGGTCCTTCTGCTAATATATATAAATATATATATATTTCATGAGTGCTGGTCGGCAGTGAAGTTACATTGTTAAAAAATATTTGAGTAAAAATGATCTCCTAATATTGATCCTAAAAATATTTACTGCATGATTGCAGCCTTTAAGAATTTTAAAAAGATGTATAGCCACCATACTGTATAAGATCATGATGGGAGGCAGCTAGCTTAGAGACATACTGTATATACAACAAGGTCTGGTATACAGAGGATTACGTATTCTTCTCTTACCAAATACAGTACAAATTTGGAGGACACCGATTTTGTCAAAGGGTGGGAAAGATTACTGACTGAACGTTCATTGAGACTCCTTAACTATTTGTTGGAATATGAAAAGGCAGCATTCAGCAAAGTTGATGAACAATTAGTAAAAGAAATAAAGGAGATACAAACTTTCAGTCAACACCCTGAATATACAAATCTGGAATTGAATCTTAAAAAGAACTTAGATCACCTGCAGAGTGAGATTAAAGAGAAAAAACCTAGGAAAAAATGACAGATTGTGCAGATTTTGAGAGTGGTCAGATTTATATCTGGAAAACTACACAGAATTAGAGTTGAGCGAATCCTAAAAGATTCGGGGGTTCGGAATTCGGCCCGAATCCCACCGCGGGATTCGTGGGTTCGGGCCGAATCACGAATCCCATTAAAGTCTATGGGAGACCCGAATATTTTTGCAGGGGCCAAAGGTTCTGCACAGTCAAGTTTGCCCCAACATGTGAAAACCTCAGAAAATGATGGAAACACCTTGGAAATGAATAGGAACAAGCAGGGGCAGCATGTAGGGATGCCTCTGAGGCTCCCTAATTGCACCATTTTTTCTAAATCTGGCCAATAGTCTGGTGATGACCCCAAGGCAATTTTCAGGGACACAGTAATGGTGACCCACTTAAAAATGCTGCCTGACAACTTGGCGGTGAACCCCTGATTGTCTGTCTTTCAATAAGATTGCAGTGTAAAGCATGGTGGTGAGCCTCAGTAATAAGATTGCAGTGTAAAGCATGGTGGTGAGCCTCAGTAATAAGATTGCAGTGTAAAGCATGGCGGTGAGCCTAAGTATGACTTTTTAGATGGAGATTGCATGTGGTCACGTACTCCCTGGAACCCCACAGTCACCCCTTCCCTGATGTGCTACCCCAGAACATTCTCTGCCCCAATTCGCAAGACCTTTTGCAGTCTCAGTGTGCTGACAGTGGGGATTTACCAGTGTTGTCTGAGGAGGTGGTGGACAATGGCGAGACACAGGTGTCGGGGGGTGAGTTAGTTGTATGGGAAGCAAGTTACAGTGGGGACTCCTTGGGGGGGAATTTCTCATGATGGGACAGATTCAACTTGGGTGGATCAGGCACAGGAACAGACCTTTTTTTTGTGTGTTTATTTAACTTTTATTTAGCACAAATAACCACAGAGATATTTATTCATTCTCTTCGCTGCGCAGTCTGGCATTGGGGTTCGTCACTTTGATGGCGAGCTGTGCTGCTCTCTCCACAATGGTCTTTCGGTTCTTTGAGGAGACGTTGTGGCCGATTTCTGCACAGAAGGACTTGCTGCTCATCAACAGAACCTCGAGCTCCTTGACATTGTGGACCAGGAATTTGAGGAACCCTGTGGGCAGCATGTGTTTGGTCTTCTTGTTGCTACCGTACCCAATGTTGGGCATCAGGACAGTGGCTTAACTACAACTAGCTGGGCCCCACAGAAAATCTTTGAACGGGGCCCCCACAGCAACTTCTTCACAACCCCCAACTTACATGCAACCCTCATTCTTGTGACTAGTCAAGGTTGCCCTCTCTCAGACAAGGCCTGTCAGCTGCTCAGTCTATTTCCTAGAGTGTCAGTGAATATAACGTTATTGTATAATACTGTTTAGGGGCCCCTGACAGTAAAATGTTTTAGTCTTCCTCCTGAAGGGGTCCCTTGTGGGTCTGGGCCCCAAAGCAGCTGCTTCCCCTGCTTCCCCTATAGTTACGCCCCTGCATCAGGATCTGCCCTTTGAACCTCCTGCGGGCTCTGCGTAAACCTCTGGGTTTACGCCAATTACGCTTAATCTTTACATAACGGTCTGGTTGGTGGGGGATGAACTTCTTTGTCCGCTTCTTGACGATCCTGGGCTTAATGAGGGGCCGGAGAGCCGCCATGAAACCGGTTTGGAGCGTCCGCCTTCTCCGCAGACAGCCCGAGGAAGAGAGCGGAACAGATCAATTTTAAGTGTGAGGCAACATCAGCACCACAACCGCTTGGGAAAGGCAGTGGGCATTGTGTTTAGAAAGGCTGATGGGCTTCCGTCAGCACTGTGTGTATAGAACCCCATGGCCTTTCCTAAAAAATTTGGTTACAAAGCCGCATGACTCCTGAAAACTTGTTATTAGAAAGACGGATGACTTCCCAGAAATATTGTTATTAGAAAGACGGATGACTTTACTGAAAATTTGTTATTAGAAAGACGGATGACTTCCCAGAAAAATTGTTATTAGAAAGACGTATGACTTCCCAGAAAAATTGTTATTAGAAAGACGGATGACTTTACTGAAAATTTGTTATTAGAAAGACGTATGACTTCCCAGAAAAATTGTTATTAGAAAGACGGATGACTTTACTGAAAAATTGTTAGTAGAAAGACGGATGACTTTACTAAAAATTTGTTATTAGAAAGACGTATGACTTTCCTGAAAAATTGTTAGTAGAAAGACGGATGACTTTCCAGAAAAATTGTTGCATAAGCAACTCAGATGAAGAGGAGGAGGAGGAGGAGGAAAGCGAGCAATTTAGGAGGTAGCCTGAGATGGGGATGAGAACTGGGAGGATATCCATGACCTGTTCATCTTGATGAACGTGAGGATGTCAGCGTTGTCGGTGGACAGGCGCGTCCGTTTGTCCGTAATGATACCCCCGGCGGCACTAAAAACCCTTTCAGACAGTACACTAGCAGCTGGGCAGGCAAGCACCTCAAGAGCGTACTGCGCAAGTTCTGGCCACCTGTCCAGCTTGGCCAGCCAGTAATTATATGGCGTGGAGTTATCAGTCAGGACGTTGGTCTGGTCCGCGACATACTCCCTCACCATCTTGCGGTACTGTTCCGCCCTGCTCTGCCTGCCCTGTGGCTGTGTCGCAGTGTCTTGCTGGGGTTTAAGAAACTTGGTGTCACGGGAAGCCGGCGGCACGCTCCTCGCTTGCAGCGCCGCCGGACTTCCGCTACCACGGAGCGAGGACACGACTGGTGTCCTCGTCTCCATGGTAACAAGAGGCGGGGAGCGTCGGGAGCGCTTCCGGATGCTGCGTGCCCGGCGTCCCCGCCCCCCTAGACACGAGCAGTGGGCGGTACTGAGCGCTGGCCCGGCAAGCCAGTGCTCAGAGTATATTTTTATATGGGGTGCCTTATATTTGGGTCATGTGGCGCTGGCCACGCCACATGACCAAATTTATAGCATATTTGAACGCTGGTCACGTTTGGCCAGCGCTCATTATGCAAATGAGGTCATGTGACGCTGGCCCCGTCACATGACCCATTGGAGGGCTTTTTAAAGCTGCCAGCTGCCCTCTCAAATCGCCTGTGATTAGTTACTCCTTTGATCAGTGCTTGTGCGACTTCTTGCTTGAATTGTTACTTGGATTTTGGACTTGGATTCTGGACTTTGACTTCTCTCTTGCTTCACCTCTGGTATTTACGTGACCTCCTGTGTTTGACCCGGCTTGCTGACTACTCTACCATTGTGTTCGTTCTGTCTGTGTTTTGTCCGTCCCTTTTTTCCCTTTCCCTCCCTGCGCACTTATCCAGTGTAGGGACCGTCTTCGTGGTTGTCCGTGGCTGCCTAGGGCCGACTGAGGCAAGTAGGCAGGGAAAGAAGGAGGGGTTCAGTTCAGGGCTCACCACCCTTGTCTCCCCTCGTGACAGAATCACAGGCCATATTTCATGGAGCAGTTGCGGGCTCTCACGGACCAGGTTCAAGGAATGGCTCAAGCGATCCAGGGTCTGGCCGAGAGGCTCCAACACCAGGAGCAGATTCAATCCGCTCCAGTAGTGGCTCCCTCCACATCCAATCCCATCGTGGAGCCATGTTAAGCTGCCGGATCGATTTTCGGGGAACCGGAAGGCCTTCCGTTCCTTTAAGGAGAGCGTAAAATTATATTTCCGCTTACGCCCCCACTCCTCGGGTTCCGAGCAGCAGCGGGTGGGAATAATTATTTCCTTGCTGCAGGGTGATCCGCAGGAGTGGGCCATTTCGTTACCCCCTGACTCCCCTAGCCTGCGGACTGTGGACGCGTTTTTTCTGGCCTTAGGCTTATTATATGAGGAGCCCGACTTGACTGCGGTCGCCGAGTCTCAGCTCAGGGACATTCGGCAGGGTAACCGTCCAGTAGAGGACTATTGCGCGGAGTTTAGGAAGTGGTGTGTCTCGTCAGGATGGAATGACCCAGCCTTAAGAAGTCAATTCCGGGTGGGGCTGTCTGACCAACTGAAGGACCTTCTAGTGTGTTATCCGACTCCTGAGTCCTTAGAGGCGACCATGACCTTAGCCATTAAGCTAGACCGACGGGTGAGAGAGAGACTGAGAGAACATTCAAGCATTCCTCAGGTTGCCGTGTTGCCTGACATTGCTCTTCCAAGTCCATCCCCTACCAGAGTTCCGGAGGAGCCCATGCAGTTAGGTGGAACCCTAAGGGACCAGAGACGCCTGAAGGGAGCCTGTTTTTACTGCGGTGAAATGAACCACTGGCTCCAGCAGTGTCCCAAACTTCCGCCCTCTAGGAGATCTCCGGCGGGAAGTAAGGTAACTCCAGCGGTGGTAAGGAGGAAAGTTTTGCTACCTATCTCTGTCACCTATAATCAAATTAACGGGGTTGGTCAAGCATTTGTTGATTCAGGTTCTGCCGTTAATTTTATTAATTTTGATTTTGTACAATCTGTGGGTATTCCGCTAGTTCCTTTAAGGGAAGCAATTCAAATCATTGCTTTAGATTCCACCCCATTAAATAATGGGAGGGTGGAGTTTTGTACTCCCGAGGTTTCCTTAACTGTGGGAATTTCCCACACTGAAACTTGCTCTTTCCTTATCCTAAGGGATTTACCTGCTGACCTCGTTTTAGGTCTGCCATGGTTACAGGACCACAACCCTGTGATCAACTGGCCTGCAGGTGAATTAGAGAAGTGGGGAGGTGATTGTTCCAAATGTTGCAAATCAATATTGCAGGTTGGAGGTACCACTGAGTCTCTTTTCCTGCCCGGATATATCAGAGATTTTCAGGACGTATTCTCCATGTCCGAGACTGAGTTCCTCCCTCCTCACCGGCAATATGATTGTGCTATTGAGATTACTGAAGGTTCCAAGTATCCTAAGGGCCGTATTTACAATCTTTCCACTCCTGAGCGGCAGTCCATGAGGGATTATCTTAAGGAGAGTCTGGCCAAGGGTCACATCCGGCCTTCAGTTTCCCCCATGGGGGCCGGATTTTTCTTTGTTGGTAAGAAGGATGGAGGATTGAAGCCCTGTATTGATTACAGGGAACTTAACAAGATCACGGTCAAGAACAGGTACCCGCTGCCCCTTATCCCGGACTTACTGAACCAGATTCAAGGCGCCTGCTGGTTCTCTAAGCTGGATTTGAAGGGAGCTTATAACCTGATTAGAATTAGGGAGGGGGATGAATGGAAGACGGCCTTCAATACCCCTGAGGGTCACTATGAGTATTTAGTAATGCCCTTTGGGCTAAGCAATGCACCCGCTGTGTTCCAGAATTTTGTCAATGACATTTTCAGACCTTTTATTGGGAGGTTCATGATTGTTTATATTGATGATATCCTTATTTTTTCGGCGGATTGGGAGTCTCACGTTTCACATACCAGGCAAGTGTTAGAGGTGTTACGTGAAAATAAACTATTTGTTAAGGGGTAGAAGTGTATCTTTGGCGTTCAGGAAGTGGCCTTTTTAGGATACATTTTGACTCCTTTTTCTTGCAAAATGGATCCAGCTAAGGTGCAAACCATCCTTGATTGGGTGCGACCCTCCTCCCTTAAAGCGCTCCAACGATTTTTAGGGTTTGCGAACTTTTATCGCAAATTTATTAAAAATTTTTCATTGGTGGTCAAACCAGTTACAGATCTGACTCGTAAGGGAGCGGATCTAGTTAATTGGCCACCTGCAGCTATTGAAGCCTTTGAGAAGCTAAAACAGTGTTTCACTAATGCCCCGGTGTTAATCCAGCCTGACCAGAGTGAGCCCTTTGTAGTTGAGGTGGATGCATCTGAGGATGGGGTTGGAGCAGTACTGTCCCAGGGGTCTTCCACCTTAACTAACCTTAAGCCATGTGCCTTTTTCTCCCGCAAGTTCTCGTCTGCGGAGAGAAACTATGATATCGGTAATAGAGAGTTGTTGGCCATTAAGTGGGCATTTGAGGAATGGTGTCACTTCCTGGAAGGGGCATTACATCGCATTGTGGTCCTCACTGATCATAAAAATCTTATTTTTTTGGAGTCTGCTAAACGTTTGAATCCCAGACAGGCGAGGTGGGCTTTGTTCTTTACCCGTTTTGATTTTTGTGTTACCTTTAGACCAGGAAGCAAGAACATTAAGGCTGACGCCTTATCCCGAAGCTTTCAGGCGTATCAGCCTCCTGACGTCCCTCCTGAGCCCATCCTGCCGACTGACATTATCGTGGCCGCTACCTCGTCTGATCTGGCATCTGAAATTTCAGCAGGACAGCATCTCGCTCCCACTGGTACCCCCAATGACAAATTGTTTGTGCCGGCTCATTTGCGTTTGCGACTGCTGGGTGAGTGCCATAACGCTGTATTATGTGGTCATCCTGGTATCTATGCCACCAAGGAGTTAGTCTCTAGGCAGTACTGGTGGCCATCGATTTCCAGGGATGTTCAGGCTTTCGTAACTGCGTGCAATACTTGTGCCAGGACCAAGAATCCCAAGACACGGCCTATGGGTGAGCTACGTCCATTACCCATACCTAGCAGACCATGGTCGCATTTGTCCATGGACTTCATCACGGATTTACCTTGCTCCGAGAGTAAAACTGTGATTTTGGTTGTGGTTGACAGATTTAGCAAGATGTGTCATTTTATTCCGTTGTGTAAATTACCGTCTGCTAAGGTCTTGGCGTCTGTATTTTTGGACCACATAGTTAAACTGCATGGTATTCCAGAGAATATTGTATCGGACAGGGGGGTGCAGTTTGTGTCCAAATTCTGGAGAGCTTTCTGTAAGAAGATTGAAATATCTTTGTCCTTTTCATCGGCCTTCCATCCGGAGACCAATGGTCAAACTGAGCGTCTTAATCAATCGGTTGAGCAGTATCTCAGATGTTATGTGACTGATAACCAGCTTGTGTGGGCCAGATACCTGTCTCTGGCCGAATTTGCTATTAATAACCGAGTAAATTCTTCCTCTGGGGTTTCACCTTTCTTCTGCAATATGGGTTTTCATCCGCGCTTTGGTTCCTTTTCCTCATCCTCTTCAGTTGTCCCAGAGGTCAATGCTGTTTCTCAAGAACTGTGCACAGTTTGGGCACAGGTTCAGTTGAACCTGGAAAAGGCCCAAGGAGTCCAAAAAACTAAGACAGATAAGAAACGTTCTAAGGGTGTGGATTTCAAGGTGGGGGACATGGTATGGTTGTCGACAAAAAATTTACGTATGAAAGTACCATCTTATAAGTTTGCGCCTCGCTTCATTGGTCCATACAGGATCACCAAGGTGATCAATCCGGTATCTTTTGAATTATGTTTACCCGACTCCCTTCGCGTTCATAATGTTTTTCATATATCTTTGCTTAAGTGTTGTGTTGCTCCCGTTGGTCCAGAAGAACAGTCCTCGCCTCCGGTCGAGGTAGAGGGACAAGTGGAGCACGAGATTGCTAGAGTTATTGATGTAAGGAAGGTCCGAAATTCCTTTCAGTACCTGGTACACTGGAAGGGGTTCGGGCCGGAGGACAGGTCTTGGGTGCCGTTGACCAGGATGCATGCAGATTCGCTCATCCAGAAATTCCACCTGCAGCATCCTGATAAACCGGCTCCCGCTGGTAAGGGTCCGGTGGCCCCTCGTGAAGGGGGGGGTACTGTCACGGGAAGCCGGCGGCACGCTCCTCGCTTGCAGCGCCGCCGGACTACTGCTACCACGGAGCGAGGACGCGACTGGTGGCGGGGAGCGTCGGGCGCGCTTCCGGATGCTGCGTGCCCGGCGTCCCCGCCCCCCTAGACACGAGCAGTGGGCGGTACTGAGCGCTGGCCCGGCAAGCCAGCGCTCAGAGTATATTTTTGTATGGGGTGCCTTATATTTGGGTCATGTGGCGCTGGCCACGCCACATGACCAAATTTATAGCATATTTGAGCGCTGGTCACGTTTGGTCAGCGCTCATTATGCAAATGAGGTCATGTGACGCTGGCCCCGTCACATGACCCATTGGAGGGCTTTTTAAAGCTGCCAGCTGCCCTCTCAAATCGCCTGTGATTAGTTACTCCTTTGATCAGTGCTTGTGCGACTTCTTGCTTGAATTGTTACTTGGATTTTGGACTTGGATTCTGGACTTTGACTTCTCTCTTGCTTCACCCCTGGTATTTACGTGACCTCCTGTGTTTGACCCGGCTTGCTGACTACTCTACCATTGTGTTCGTTCTGTCTGTGTTTTGTCCGTCCCTTTTTTCCCTTTCCCTCCCTGCGCACTTATCCAGTGTAGGGACCGTCTTCGTGGTTGTCCGCGGCTGCCTAGGGCCGACTGAGGCAAGTAGGCAGGGAAAGAAGGAGGGGTTCAGTTCAGGGCTCACCACCCTTGTCTCCCCTCGTGACACTTGGCAAAAGCATGGAATAGTGTACCCCTGCCCTTGGCGTCTACACTGACTTTCCCCCTCCTCTCCTCTCCAACTTCAGCCACTGCAGTCCGCCCCCTGTTGCTCGACTGGTCTGGAAAGGCCTGTAGCAGTTTCTGAACCAGGGCCTTGTGGTAGAAAGTGACTCGGGTGCTCCTTTCCTCCACAGGTATTAGTTGGGCAAAGTTGTCCTTGTAGCGTGGGTCAAGGAGGGTGTACACCCAATAGTCATTGGTGGACAGTATCCTCTTGACCCGGGGATCACCACAAAGACAGCCAAGCATAAATTGTGCCATGTGCCCTACTGTGCCAACACGCAAGCCTTCAGCCTCCTCACTTAGCGGACTCTCCATCCCCCCCCCCCCTTCCTCCGACCCCAATTCATCCTCCTCAGCCCATACCCGCTCAACAGGTAGCATGGAATCACCCCCTGATGCATGGTGCCCAAGAGTTTCTTCCTCCTCCTCAGCCTCCTCCTCCTCCTCAGTTTAGCGCTGCGAAACTGACAACAGGGTGCTCTCAATATCACTGTCTTCCCCCACCTCCTGTGACAATGCTGAATCCTCAGATCTTAGGTTCCTCAAGGAGTTCTGGATGAGGCACAACAGAGGGATGGTGACACTGATGATGTGTGCATCACCACTGACCATCTCTGTTGCCTCCTCAAAGGGACCTAAGACCTGGTAGATGCCAGCCATCCACGTCCACTCCTCAGCATAGACATGAGGAAGCTGACTGGTCTGACTACCACCTCGGGGGATTCAGCTGGCAGTCTACAACTGCCCTGCATTGTTGGTACACCCTGGCTAGCATGTGTAACGTCGAATTCCAACACGTGGGAACGTCACACAGCAGCCGGTGAACAGGGAGTTGTAGCCGCCCTTGCACAGTCCTGAGGGTCGCGGCATCGGTGGTGGACTTGCGAAAATGGGCGCATATGCGCCGCACCTTGGTGAGCAACTCACTCAACTGGGGGTAGGTCTTGAGGAACCGCTGGACCACCAAGTTGAGCACCTTGGTGAGCAACTCACTCATCCTGGGGTATTTATTATATTTATTATATTATTTTAAAATTTATTATACGCACTTTGTGCAACTGAAACGCAAAACCACAGATCAATACGGTAACTATACGCTGTTAGGTATATGGCACCCTGATGAGATGTATCGTCTATGAAAGCTCACTCAGAATAAACGCACTATATAGAAAGATATTTTGCTGCAATTCTTTTCAGACCTGTCCAAAAAAAATTTATTATACGCACTTTGCGCAACTGAAACGCAAAACCACAGATCAATACGGTAACTATACGCTGTTAGGTATATGGCACCCTGATGAGATGTATCATCTATGAAAGCTCAGTCAGAATAAACGTACTATATAGAAATATATTTTGCTGCAATTCTTTTCAGACCTATCCCAAAAAAAAAAAAAAATGCGCACTTTGCACAACTGAAACGCAAAACCACAGAGCAATGCACACCGCCAAACGAGGATTGGCCTCATCATCCTTAAGGTACTCCCAAACTAAGGAGTGGCGCATAGTATGGGCTGGAGCGTGACCTGTAGGAGCACTTGGTGAAGTAGTGACTTGGCCCAGGCTTCTCCCTCGTCGCTGCCCTCTGGCTCTCTCAACAGCTTGTGGAGCTGAACCACTGCCTCCAGTTGCCTCATCCACCCAAGTAGGATCTGTCCCCTCATCATCCCCCAGGTCTTCCTCAGACTCCACAGTGACGTCCCTGACAACTACCTCCGACAACAGTGTCTCGTCGTCATCTTCCACCACCTCCTCAGACGCCACTGCTAACTCCCCACTCTCATAACCCGGAGACAGCAAAAGGTCCTGAGAATCAGGGCATAACAGTTCGTCCGCTGGCACATCAGGGAAGTGGTGGCTGAAGAGTTCCATGGATAAATTTTGTCCGTGGGACATACCCCTAGAGGGTTCTGGCTGGGGAGAAGGAGGGCGAGTTGGAGGACAGACACCCTGGCTCAGAGAAGTCGACTGGCTGGATGAGGGGGCAGACGAAACGTGGCTGGACGTGCTCTCTGCAATCCAATGAACCACCTCCTGTTGTTGTTTGGGGTCTGTCAGAGTTGTAGGATGCTTCCCTACCAACTTCTGGAGTTGACCAGGCACTCTGACCTTACGTGTTTCCACTGTACCCACAGCAGCCGGGACTGAGTCACCACGCACACCACGGTCATCACCGCTGACCACAGCACCACCACGATTCCCACCTCTCCCTCCACGACCACATCTTCCACCTCTCCCCCTGACTCTGGAGTTCTCCATGTGCACAGTAGCAGTATTATATTATTATAATTGTCAAGGATCAATACGGTATCTATACGCTGTTAGGTATATGGCACCCTGATGAGATGTAGCGTCTATGAGAGCTCAGTCAGAATAAACGCACTATATAGAAAGATATTTTGCTGCAATTCTTTTCAGACCTATCCAAAAAATTTATTATACGCACTTTGCGCAACTTAAAAGCAAAACCACAGAGCAATACGGTATCTATACGCTGTTAGGTATATGGCACCCTGATGAGATGTACCTTCTATGACAGCTGAGCTCACTCAGAATAAACGCACTTTATAGAAAGATATTTTGCTGTAATTCTTTTCAGACCTATCCCAAAAAAAAATATGCGCACTTTGCACAACTTAAACGCAAAACCACAGAGCAATACGGTATCTATACGCTGTTCGGTATATGGCACCCTGATGAGATGTATTCCGTATTCACAGCACCGTCTATGACAGCTGAGCTCACTCAGATTAAATGCACTATATAGTTAAATATGCTGGTGCAATTCTTTTCAGACCTATCCCCCTCCAAAAAATGTGCGCACTTTGCGCAACTTAAACGCAAAACCACAGAGCAATACGGTATTTATACGCTGTTAGGTATATGGCACCCTGATGAGATGTACCGTCTATGACAGCTGAGCTCACTCAGAATAAACGCACTATATAGAAAGATATTTTGCTGTAATTCTTTTCAGACCTATCCTATCATGCACAGGAATATATCTGTTTAAAATATGTATAGTTCGTGCCTGTGTACCAGCTCTGCACACAAAGGCTGACAGCATACACTGTAGTTTCCTTCAGAGAATCAATTGCTTTTTAACAGACTGTTGTGGCTTTCTTTTCCTACACAGAATACAGGCTGATAGTATATACCGTTTTTCAGAGTAAAGATAGTCTTTAAAAAGGCTTTTCTTGCTTCCTAACTCCTAAGTTCTAACTGCCTGCTGCACACACTACACGAGCTAACTCTCCTATGTCTTGTCTGGTCCCCTTCCCAATGCAGAATGAGGCTGAGGCTGCAGATCCTAGACTCCCTACCATAGGTCAATTTCGGTCACATGTCACTGCCAGCCAATCAGTGCTGGGGAGACATAGGGGCTGTTACATCACAGCAGGCGTTCCCACAGGCTTACCTTTGCTGCTGATTGGCTGAAAAAAACGGGCATTTCACGCGGGCAGTGACGCACGGATAGTCACGAGTCCGCTCTGCCTCGTGATGCCGAGCCGAATCGGGCAATATTCGAGCGAATCCCAAATCTTGCCGCTTCGGCTCGCTCATCACTAGACAGAATACAAGAACCATAACCCAGAGATATACTGACGTCTCAGATACCGAAAAATCAGGTACTGAGGGTTCAGTACAATCAGGAACACAGAATTATAAAGGGTGGAACAAAAAGAAATATTAAAAAGACGCGCTATCAAGCACCAAAAAGGCCAACTCAAGACCTAGGGGAAATCAACACAAATATGCCCTCAAGGAGGAGGGAACAAACAACAAACAAATCCAAGGGAGTTGCTCTTGGAGATGGGTACAAAGGAAACAAACGCAAATCTAAATCCAAATCTAAATCCTTTACTGGGGCACAATCTGGATCTTCTGCACAAACATCAAACTTATGACTAAATATGAATGTACAAACAAGTTTGACCTCACAATTTACTTAGATGACAGGGACATCTGGGGAGAAGAATATGCCAATTGCCCCTCTTTTTTTAGGTCGGCCAGGAATCCAATTACGCGACAGAGACAAGTGAGGCTGCAACAAGTAGAGGATAAAAATATAAATAAAAATACAAACTCAGAGAGACTAATTATAAATTGATCTACTAATGCAATTAAGAAATCAGAAACAATCCCTATTATTGAGAGGCCTCACTTTCTCACCGGTACCAGAATGTGATAAGTTCACAAGGATTAAATATGTTTATTTATTTGCATGAAAACTGGCACGTCATAAAACCCATTTGCAATTGAGAATATGAAAAATAAAGAAAATGTATAGAAACTTTGGAAAGCCTAATAAAAGAAAATGAGGCACAACAGATTACGATGGACCCACCTTTTAATCAAGAAGCAGTTTCGAGCAGACTCTCTCTTGTTCAGAGGAGTGTGCTGCAGCAGGGGAACATTTTTCAGTTATCAGAGTGCATTGAAGAGCAGGAGGAGAGCTTCCCCTGTTATGTATGTGGAAAAATCTCCAGACATTGAGTGTACCCCTGGCAAGAGATGAGCTCAAAAATACAGGCCATAGACCAGTCCCTGTAGAATAGGCCACAGACACGGCCTGAATATGTAAGTGATGGCTCAATGAATTCTCTGCAGGAGTACCACAGAAATGGCTTCAGATAAGAAGACTCCAGTGAGTTTGGAGGATCTTGCAGATGCTATGGAT
>ONZH01011370.1:0-61466 GCA_900303285.1 Rhinella marina | reverse complement strand
CAGGTATGGAGAAATACTTTGCAACAGAACGCACAGTACAGTGGCAATGTAAGGCCTATATATTGTATATTTCAAGTACACAGCCGTGTACTAAGCGATCAGACGGTGTGTAATGAACACAGGTATGAGAAATTAACTTTGGCAAGAGAACGCACAGTACAGTTGCCAATTATAAGGCCTATATATGTATATTTCAAGGTACACAGCCGTGTACTAAGTATCAGACGGTGGGTATGAACACCAGGTATGAGAAATTTTGAAGAGAACGCACAGTACAGTTGCCAATTGTAAGGCCTATATATTTATATTTCAAGTAACAGCCGTGTAAGTTTCAGACGGTGTGTATGAACACCAGGTATGAGAAATTACTTTGCAAGAGAACGCACAGTAACAGTTGCCAATAAAGGCCTATATATTGTATATTTCAAGGTACACAGCCGTGTACTAAGTGACAGACGGTGTGTATGAACACCAGGTATGAGAAATACTTTGCAAGAGAACGCACAGTACAGTTGCAATTGAAAAGGCCTATATATTGTATTTCAAGGTACACAGCCGTGTACTAAAGTGACAGACGGTGTGTATAACACCCAGGTATGAGAAATTATTTTGCAAGAGAACGCACAGTACAGTTGGCCAATTGTAAGGCCTATATATTGTATTTTCAAGGTACCACAGCCGTGTACTAACTGTTCAGACGGTGTGTATTGAACACCAGGTATGTGAAATAATTTGCAAGAGAACGCACAGTACAGTTGGCAATTGTAAGGCTATATATTGTATATTTCAAGGTACACAGCCGTGTACTAAAGTGATCAGACGGTGTGTATGAACACCAGGTATGTGAAATTATTTGCAAGAGAACGCACAGTACAGTTGCCAATTAAAGGCCTATATATTGTATATTTCAAGGTACACAGCCGTGTACTAACTGATCAGACGGTGTGTATAACACCAGGTATGTGAAATTACTTTGCAAGAGAACGCACAGTACAGTTGGCCAATTAAAAGGCCTATATATTGTATATTTCAAGGTACACAGCCGTGTACTAACTGATCAGACGGTGTGTATTGAACACCAGGTATGTGAAATTACTTTGCAAGAGAACGCACAGTACAGTGGCCAATTAAAGGCCTATATATTGTATATTTCAAGGTACACAGCCGTGTACTAACTGAACAGACGGTGGTATTTACACCAGGTATGTGAAATTATTTGCAAGAGAACGCACAGTACAGTGGCAATTGTAAGGCCTAATATATTGTATATTTCAAGGTACACAGCCGTGTACTAAGTGATCAGACGGTGTGTATGAACACCAGGTATGAGAAATTACTTTGCAAGAGAACGCACAGTACAGTTGGCCAATTGTAAGGCCTATATATTGTATATTCAAGGTACACAGCCGTGTACTAAGTGATCAGACGGTGTGTATGAACACCAGGTATGAGAAATTACTTTGCAAGAGAACGCACAGTACAGTTGCCAATTATAAGGCTATATATTGTATATTTCAAGGTACACAGCCGTGTACTAAGTGATCAGACGGTGTGTATGAACACCAGGTATGAGAAATTACTTTGGCAAGAGAACGCACAGTACAGTTGCCAATTATAAGGCCTATATATTGTATATTTCAAGTATCACAGCCGTGTACTAAAGTGATCAGACGGTGTGTATGAACACCAGGTAATGAGAAATTACTTTGCAAGAGAACGCACAGTACAGTTGGCAATTGTAAGGCCTATATATTGTATTATTTCAAGGTACACAGCCGTGTACTAAGTGATCAGACGGTGTGTATGAACACCAGGTATGAGAAATTACTTTGCAAGAGAAACGACAGTACAGTTGCAATTATAAGGCCTATATATTGTATATTTCAAGGTACACAGCCGTGTTACTAAGTGATCAGACGGTGTGTATGAACACCAGGTATGAGAAATAATTTAGCAAGAGAACGCACAGTACAGTGGCCAATTAAAAGGCCTAGATATTGTATATTTCAAGGTACACAGCCGTGTACTAACTGATCAGACGGTGTGTATTTACACCAGGTATGAGAAATTACTTTGCAAGAGAACGCACAGTACAGTGGCCAATTTAAAGGCCTATATATTGTATATTTCAAGGGTAGCACGAGCCCCCCCCGTTTGGGGGTACTAAGGGTGAAAAAATCCAAATGGACCCCCGGGGGTGGGGGGGGTTTGTATGAACCCAGGTATGAGGAAATTACTTTGCAAGAGAACGCACCAGTAACAGTTGCCAATTATACGGCTATATATTGCATATTTCAAGGTACAACAGCCGTGTACTAAGTGATCAGACGGGTGTGTATGAACACCAGCGTATGAGAAATTACTTTGGCAAGAGAACGCACAGTACAGTTGGGCAATTTGTAAGGCCTATATATTGTATAATTTCAAGGTACACAGCCCGTGTACTAAGTGGATCAGACGGTGTGTATGAACACCAGGTTATGAGAAATTACTTTGCAAGAGAACGCACAGTACAGTTTGGCCAATTGTAAGGCCTATTATATTGTATATTTCAAGGTACACAGCCGTGTACTAAGTGATCAGACGGTGTGTATGAACACCAGGTATGAGAAATTACTTTGCAAAGAGAACGCACAGTACAGTTGCCAATTATAAGGCCTATATATTGTATATTTCAAGGTACACAGCCGTGTACTAAGTGATCAGACGGTGTGTATGAACACCAGGTTATGAGAAATTACTTTGCAAGAGAACGCACAGTACAGTTGGCCAATTGTAAGGCCTATATATTGTATATTTCAAGGTACACAGCCGTGTACTAAGTGATCAGACGGTGTGTATGAACACCAGGTATGAGAAATTACTTTGCAAGAGAACGCACAGTACAGTTGCCAATTGTAAGGCCTATATATTGTATATTTCAAGGTACACAAGCCGTGTACTAAGTGATCAGACGGTGTGTATGAACACCAGGTATGAGAAATTACTTTGCAAGAGAACGCACAGTACAGTTGGCAATTGTAAGGCCTATATATTGTATATTTCAAGGTACACAGCCGTGTACTAAGTGATCAGACGGTGTGTATGAACACCAGGTATGAGAAATTACTTTGCAAGAGAACGCACAGTACAGTTGGCAATTGTAAGGCCTATATATTGTATATTTCAAGGTACACAGCCGTGTACTAAGTGATCAGACGGTGTGTATGAACACCAGGTATGAGAAATTACTTTGCAAGAGAACGCACAGTACAGTTGCAATTGTAAGGCCTATATATTGTATATTTCAAGGTACACAGCCGTGTACTAAGTGATCAGACGGTGTGTATGAACACCAGGTATGAGAAATTACTTTGCAAGAGAACGCACAGTACAGTTGGCCAATTGTAAGGCCTATATATTGTATATTTCAAGGTACACAGCCGTGTACTAAGTGATCAGACGGTGTGTATGAACACCAGGTATGAGAAATTACTTTGCAAGAGAACGCACAGTACAGTTGCCAATTATAAGGCCTATATATTGTATATTTCAAGGTACACAGCCGTGTACTAAGTGATCAGACGGTGTGTATGAACACCAGGTATGAGAAATTACTTTGCAAGAGAACGCACAGTACAGTTGCCAATTATAAGGCCTATATATTGTATATTTCAAGGTACACAGCCGTGTACTAAGTGATCAGACGGTGTGTATGAACACCAGGTATGAGAAATTACTTTGCAAGAGAACGCACAGTACAGTTGCCAATTATAAGGCCTATATATTGTATATTTCAAGGTACACAGCCGTGTACTAAGTGATCAGACGGTGTGTATGAACACCAGGTATGAGAAATTACTTTGCAAGAGAACGCACAGTACAGTTGCCAATTATAAGGCCTATATATTGTATATTTCAAGGTACACAGCCGTGTACTAAGTGATCAGACGGTGTGTATGAACACCAGGTATGAGAAATTACTTTGCAAGAGAACGCACAGTACAGTTGCCAATTATAAGGCCTATATATTGTATATTTCAAGGTACACAGCCGTGTACTAAGTGATCAGACGGTGTGTATGAACACCAGGTATGAGAAATTACTTTTGCAAGAGAACGCACAGTACAGTTGCCAATTATAAGGCCTATATATTGTATATTTCAAGGTACACAGCCGTGTACTAAGTGATCAGACGGTGTGTATGAACACCAGGTATGAGAAATTACTTTGCAAGAGAACGCACAGTACAGTTGCCAATTATAAGGCCTATATATTGTATATTTCAAGGTACACAGCCGTGTACTAAGTGATCAGACGGTGTGTATGAACACCAGGTATGAGAAATTACTTTGCAAGAGAACGCACAGTACAGTTGCCAATTATAAGGCCTATATATTGTATATTTCAAGGTACACAGCCGTGTACTAAGTGATCAGACGGTGTGTATGAACACCAGGTATGAGAAATTACTTTGCAAGAGAACGCACAGTACAGTTGGCAATTATAAGGCCTATATATTGTATATTTCAAGGTACACAGCCGTGTACTAAGTGATCAGACGGTGTGTATGAACACCAGGTATGAGAAATTACTTTGCAAGAGAACGCACAGTACAGTTGGCAATTATAAGGCCTATATATTGTATATTTCAAGGTACACAGCCGTGTACTAAGTGATCAGACGGTGTGTATGAACACCAGGTATGAGAAATTACTTTGCAAGAGAACGCACAGTACAGTTGCCAATTGTAAGGCCTATATATTGTATATTTCAAGGTACACAGCCGTGTACTAAGTGATCAGACGGTGTGTATGAACACCAGGTATGAGAAATTACTTTGCAAGAGAACGCACAGTACAGTTGCCAATTATAAGGCCTATATATTGTATATTTCAAGGTACACAGCCGTGTACTAAGTGATCAGACGGTGTGTATGAACACCAGGTTTGAGAAATTACTTTGCAAGAGAACGCACAGTACAGTTGCCAATTGAAAGGCCTATATATTGTATATTTCAAGGTACACAGCAGTAGTGCCAAATATAGTTTGGTATGTAGCAGAGCACCTAATACACCACTAATGCCTCTCTCTGTCCCTACTCCAGCAGCTATCCCTGAATACGGCAGCCGTTCTCTGTAAAGTGTATCTTGTAGTAAAGCTATCACTGTACTGCACTATAGTAGCCCTGATAAGGGCTTTTAATCACGCTCCTGCCTGTCCAACAGCTAAAACCTGTCTCTCCCTTCTCCAGCCTCTGTCCCTGACTAAGTTCACGCAGCATATGCGAACGAGCAGGAAGAGCTGAGTTTTTAATATTCGAGGTCACATGGTTTTTCCAGCCAATGCATGTAGACGCCGTTTTCGCGCTGCCAGCGTGCTCAGCGTGCCTGTCATACCCCCCCCTGCATGGTGATTGGTGGAAAAAGAGCGCCAGGGAAGGTGGGAGGGGAAACGAATTCTAAGTGCGCCATCGCCGTTATACTCGAAAGAAATCGAGCACGCCGAATATCGTAGTATTCGATCGAATACCAGCTCGATCGAACACTACTCGCTCATCTCTAATTATAAGTATAATATAAACATTTTAAATATCACCTACCTAGTATGCTCACGGACATGTTTAAGTTTCTTTTCTTCTGACGCTTGTCATAGAACTGGAGCAGAGTCCCAAACTCAGTCGCAATTTGTAATCCACATAGGCAGAATTGCAATCCAAATGGGTAAAAAAAATTGCAGCAAAGGTTCCCTTTAAAAAACCCTCTTTCGAGGGGCTCCCCAAATAACCTGAAAAGGGGGAAAAAAGGGATGAGGCGCACGTATGCGCAACTTGGATAAAAAAACTTTTTTTTGATAGGGGGAGTCCTAACAATCCATGGCCATCTGGGTGAGGACAAACGCGTGGCAACAAAACTAAAAACAAGGGCCAACTAGTGCCCACCCTTCAGGATAAGTCCATGTTGTGGCTCCCATAAAAACTGCTGGAATTACTTAAAGGCCAGCAGGTCCTCCTCACTGCTGCTGGAGCTAAAGGACATGAGAGCGCGCTCCTGCCTCATCATGAAAGCGGCCCTGGCTGCGGCAACAGAACCCCGCCGAACTCTCAAGGATGGTCTTCTTGGTGACTGGGCTGTCACACTGGCAAAGGCAGTGGTAACTTGGGCCCTGCCCATCACTCTGTAGTGGCCAGATCCTCCTGCCGGCATACCAGGTGACAGAATCTCCGGCTGTAATGGTAATGGTAACGCTCTTCCACGAGCGGCGGACTGTGGGCATGGCAGTTGGTAGTGGTACTGTACCACAGTTGGATGGTACACGAAAGTGTTCATGGTCATCTGTCCCACATAAAGGATGGGTGGTATCGGTGGCGGCAAATCAGGAATCAGGGGTTCTGGCTGATCCTGACCTTGGGATTTCTCTTCAGATCTCAAGGTCTCAAGGTCACAAGCCTCTTCTGCGGCCTGGGCCTCTTCACTCCAGTCTTCCGGGGGCGCTGCAGGAGTAGGTGGTCGCTTTAAGACTTTCACCCCAGTAGCAAAGGGGCCTTGGAGGCTCTTCATGGGGGTATACTCCATGTAATCCCCTGCATGTAGATTGTGGCATACGGGCGGAAGATACAGCCGCTTAACCGAACGGCGGTTAACATACAATTCCTCCGCCGTCTCCTCATCGCCGATTAAACCGACTCCCCACTCCACGTTGAACCAAATAACGGTTCCCCTTCGGCGCTCCAGCTTAGGGTCACTGGACCGTGGGTGCTCCAAAACTTGCACCACCCACTCCTCCACCAGCTTTTTATATTCCCAGAGGGTCTGGGCGTTCCGGGTGACAGCCTCAGGGACCATCAAATTCTGGTGTAAGGAGTAGACCTTGCGCGGCGGAGCGGGAACTCCTGCCGCCTCCGCCGTGTCAGCCAGTGGAGTCACCACCTCAGCAGGCACCTCATCCGACTTCCTGTTGAGCTGTGAGAGATAGATCTCCACCGGTTCCTTCTCCTCATAGGGGTCGTCTGCCTACAACATGCTTCCCCAGTCAGGACCTCGCTGTCTCACTGCCATCTTACTCTGCTGTCTTGCCACGTCTTCCTTGCGCGCAGGAGAAGGGGGCAGAACTACCAGGGAGGAGTCTGCATCGCTGAATAGAATTCGTACGCAACAGCGTGTAGAGTAACTACCAGGGATGAGTCTGCGCAACAGCCTATAGAGTAACTAAATTATACGTAGAATAGCGTATAATTTAGAGGACAAACAACGTAGCGATGCGTACAAAAGCGAAGCGAATCTCCTAATATTCGGATTCGCTTCGCAGCTGAAAAATCCCAAGATTCGATACGAATCAACGAATCACTTCGCTCATCTCTAAATGCAAGTGTATTGAAGTCTATGATATCAGTAATCAAATGATTGCTTCTTATAGTTCCCTATGGGAACTATAAAAAAGTTTAAAAAAAATTAAAGTTTTAATTTTTTTTTTTTTTAACGTAAAAGTTCAAAACACCCCCCTTTCCCGAAAAGAAAAATAAAAGTATTAAAAAAATGTTTAAAATACACATCATGGGTATTACCATGTGCGAAAACGCCTATATTATAAAAATAAAACAATTAATATCCCATACGGAAAACAGCAAAACGGAAAAAGCGTCAAAATGGCCGATTCGCCAGTTTTTGTAGCTTTTTTTTCTAAAAAAAATTAAATAAAAAGCGATCAAAAAGTCATACACACCCCAGAATGGTATCAATAAAAAAATCAGATCGCCCCTCAAAAAATTAGCCCCTATACAGCTCTGTACACATAAATTCCAAAAAGTTATGGGGTCAAGATATGACAAAAAAAAATTCCAACTTTTTAATTATTTTATCAAAACGCAAGAAAAACTACACATATTAGGTATCACCGGATTCGTACTGACCAGTAGAATTAAGTCAGTTTTAATGAACATCGAACGCCGTAAATAAAAAACCCATAAAATTTTTGCAATTTCACCCCATTTGGAATTTTTTTCCCGCTTGCCCCTACATCATATGCAATATTAAATGGTGGCATTGGAAAATACAACTTGTCCTGCAAAAAACAAGCCCTCATACAGCTATGTGAACAGAAAAATAAAAAAGTTATGGCTGTATGAAGGCAGGGAGAGCAAAACGAAAACGGAAAGAAAAAAAAACTCCGGGGTAGAAAGGGTTAAACCTGGGATGCGTCTTATCATCTAGTGCATCTTATAAAGTGAAAAATATGGTATATATTTCTTGCCATCAAGTTTAGCTCAGCTGCATCTGTCGGACAAACCAGTAGAATACTGTATATTCACTCATCCTTAGTTTCAACCAAGCTGCATTGTGAACTGCCATATAATGGCCGTCCTGCTATGGAGTGCTGTCTACCCCAGGAGATGACCGTCTCACTACCTAATCCCTAGCAATAGACATTATAACTACTATGGACTACAGTACCTAGAAAGATTACCAAAATTAGGGTTATTCACTTTAGAAAAAAGACGACTGAGGGGAGATCTAATAACTATGTATAAATATATCAGAGGTCAGTACAGAGATCTCTCCCATGATCTATTTATCCCCAGGACTGTGACGAGGGGACATCCTGTGCGTCTGGAGGAAAGAAGGTTTATACACAAACATAGAAGAGGATTCTTTACGGTAAGAGCAGTTAGACTATGGAACTCTCTGTCTGAGGAGGTGGTGATGGTGAATTCATTAAAAGAGGGGCCTGGATGTATTTTTGGACATATTACAGATTATAGTTACTACAGATGGGTCATTGATCCAGGGAGTAATTCTGATTGCCTGATTGGAGTCAGGAAAGAATTTATTCCTCCTAAAGTGGGGAAAATTGGCTTCTATCTCACAGGGGTTTTTTGCCTTCCTCTGGATCAACTTGCAGGATAACAGGCCGAACTGGATGGACAGATGTCTTTTTTCGGCCTTATAAACTATGTTGCTATGTTACTATGACTTCTAGGTAAATTCAAAGCTTTTGGAATGTGTTTTCTCATATTATTTTTCATGCTTGATCTCCCCCTGGGACACTTTACAGTTTACCTCATGAACTCACCATGAATCACATATTCACAGGAAATCTTATGACTCTAATGACAATAATCCTCAACTATAATAATCTAGCAGGATTAAATGTCTTTGCTACAATTTTATCCTCTCCAAAGTTTACCTCTTGACAACTTTTAATTAAGCCATGTGTTTAAGAATAGAAGGCTCATGTGGGATATCACGATTTTACCATTGATTTAAAAATAAAGATTTTGCCTTGAGTTAAAAATCTTAGCTCATGTTCAGTGTTCTAGTGAAGCTTTTCCTTCAGACGTCTCCGTCCTCCTACTTTATCAACAGGAAATTAGATTTGTTATGTTACAAATAGAGTGTAGGTGCAGCCCGGTCACAGACACTACGGGGGAAAATTATCATTCTTCTTACTTATGCCTCTTTTTGGCATAGAAAAGTCACCAATGCTTCAGATTGCAGAGACTGCTGTAATCACAGCATTTTATTAGATTGGAAGTTTTTTCTGCAGACACACAGGCAGCTTTCATTAAAATATCTTTTTCATAATATATTCAAGTTGTCTGTTTTCGGCTAGGGCTACATGGCGACAAGAAGTCTCACAACAAAAAGGGTACAAGTATGATTTGTCGCACATTTTTTATTAGGATAGTCAATGGTATCCCACTGCGACATGCTTCGACTACGAAGTGACTGCCGCACAGTAATCCAACTTGGATGGATTTTTAGCTACTGTCGTGTCACAGTCAAAGCATGTCGCGGTGCGACACCATTGACTGTCAGCATAAAAAATGTCACGCTACTTTTCTGCGACACATGTCGCCGTGTAGTCCTGGCCTTACTGATCATTTTGAAACCTGAGTTGACCTTATAAGGCTACTTTCACACTAGCGGTAGCCTTCTCCGGCAGGCTATTCCGGCAGGAGAACAGCATGCCGGATCCGTGCTACTGCTAGTGCACCGTGCCGCCGGAAGTCTGCTCCGGCCCCATTCACTATAATGGGGACGGGCCAAAGGTTTGGCCACAGCAAACATGCCGAGAGGTAGCTGGAATAAAACTACAACATGTCGTAGTTTTATTCATGTTTGCCTTCGGCCCGTCTCCATTATAGTGAATGGGGCTGGAGCAGACTTCCAGAGGCACAGTAGGCTAGCTGTAGCACGGATGCGGCAGGCTGTTCCCCTGCCATAACAGCCTGCCGGAGAAGGCTGCCGCTAGTGTGAAATTAGCCTAAGCCTGCCAATGAAGTCAATTAAGAGTTTGAAATGGTGGGGAAGGAAGTAAAGCCTGTATTACATCAGGGGATTGTCAGTCCGATCATTGCTAACGATGATCTGCCTGTATAATACTGCGGCAGATTACCTGATGAATTAGCAAAAGCTTGTTTGCAGTCCCAATCAATGGAACAGGCAGCACACGTATGCATGAGCCCTTAACCTGTAGCCACCGTAAACGTATTAGTCTAAGGCCTCATGCACACAAACGTATTTTCTTTCCGTGTCCGTTCCGTTTTTTTTTTGTGGACAGTATGCGAAACCATTCCTTTCAATGGGTCTGCAAAAAAAAAAAACGGAAGTTAGGCCACATGCACACGATCGTATGAAAAAATGGATCCGCAAAAACGGATCTGCAAAAAATACAGATGACATCCGTGTGCATTCCGTATTTTGTGGAACGGAAAAGCTGGCCCCAAATAGAACAGTACTATCCTAGTCCATAATGCGTACAATAATAGGACATGTTCTATTTTTTTGCGGAACGGAAATACGGAAACGGAATGCACACGGAGTCCTATTATAGTCCACATTACGGACAAGGATAGGACTGTTCTATTAGGGACCAGCTGTTCCGCTCTGCAAAATACAGAATGCACACGGACGTCATCTGTATTTTTTGCGGACACGTTTTTTGCGGACTGCAAAATACATATGGTTGTGTGCATGAGCCCTAAGGAATCCATGTGCCTGGCCTATGATCTCAGGGGAGATACTATTTCTGAATGAAAAGGCACAGTAGTGTTGGAAAATGTACTGTAATTTTCAGTCAATGCTTTATGCATTTGTAGAAAGTGTTGTTTTGGAGTTCTTGGCCCTCATCAGTACACAGTAGAGTACTGGTTGGCTGGGTGAGATGCCTCAGATACAGGTGTATCTCAGGTAGGTACTACTATGGAAACATATGGGGTCATTTATCAAACTGCTGTAAAGTAGAACTGGCTTAGTTGCCCATAGCGATCAGATTCCATCTTTCATTTTTGACAGCTCCTATGGAAAATGAAAGGTGGAATCTGACTGGTTGTTATGGGCAACAAAGCCAGTTCTACTTTACAGCAGTTTGATAAATGACCCCAATATTTTCCTGGAAGGGCCTTATATGAGACTTGGTTTACATGTGCATTGTGGATTGATACAGATATGGAAACTAACCCATAAAGCAGCTGACTAGATCTATTAACATTATTTTTCCTGTCCTGATGTTCTTGAGATACTTATTATCTCAAAGTTTGCACTATTGAGCTTTGCATTTTGTTTTAAGGGCATTCACCGTGCAATAAAAATGAAACTGTGGAGATCATTTATCAAAGCTGGTGTGTGCTATGCAGGACTGTCTATCCCCTACACCATTGGGGGATGCTCTTAATTTATGATGAAGTGCACACCTAGTTATAACTTATCTGTAATGTCTGGCAGGCCGTGCATCTAGAATGAAATCTAGGGCAGTTTGTAGCTGGTTTAAATTTTAGTCGTCATTTATGCCCCACCCACGCCACGCCCCGCCCCTTTATGAGAAATTGGTGAGGACGGCGTCGGTCTTAATAAATGTGCCCCTATGTTGCTATGTTACTGTGATAAATGGGATTTTTTTATTATTATTATTATTATTTTTATATTTGTGGGCTTTTTATATATTTTGAAACACTTTATAAAAGCTATATTTTTTTTGTTCCCCTTGGAAACAAACATGCGATCACTTAATTATTTGTATACTTTATCATACTTTAACCTAACTGTGGCAGGGTGTAATAGAAGTACTAAGGCTACTTTCATACTTATAGCAGCAGGGGGAACTGCACCGTGCTGTAGTGTTTGTCCGGCCGCCTCTTGGCATGTTTACCGTGCTGCAGCCAGACCTTTGGCCCGCCCCCATTATAGTGAACAGGGCTGGAGCGGACTTTCGGCAGCACGGTTGGCTAGCTTTAGCACGGATCCGACAGGACGCCCCCCCCCCAAACAGCCTGCTGGATCCTGCTGCCGCAAGTGTGAAAGTAGCCTAAGATAGCAGGGCTGGGCTCCTTACTAGGTCCCCAGTTACCATGGCAACCACTCAACCCCTTCCCATACCGTAGTGATTAGTACAGCTCGAAAAGTAAAGCATTGTGGGAAATCATGAAAAACATCATATCATGAGTATCCATTTCCAGATAAGCAAGGCCTCTTTAACTCTGGCTGTATTAAAGTATGTAGTAGTTGCCATATGCTCTAATATTTTAATTAGTGCAGTCCTATTGATCATTTATACTGCTGAGAAGCATACACATTAAACTGAACTAAAAAACTATTAGCAATAGACAATCTCTTCATTTCAAACCTAAAATAAACACTTGAAAATAATCACCGCCATATATAAATGCCTGCTTATGGCTCTGTAATGACACCGTAATATCACAGAACCGATAATCATAGAGCGGCATGATGTCTAAATAAACAAGCAAATCAGCATTACGTGAATTATAATTGTAGACTGATAGCTCGACAAAAAACAAAGAAGCGTGCGAGCTACAACCTCGGGTGAATTACAGTTCACAGAATTCTCTGTTCTTCTTTCTTCTTCGGTCGGTGGGAGGATAGGGCAATCTGTTCACACTCCATGGCCCACCATCATGAGTATATCACCCTCTGGGGACATTATATCAATGAAACTATTATCATCTGGTTTGGTGCAAAGGAAACATTTATTCATTTTGATATCCCCTTAGAATAGTAAGGATTTACTTACACTTTGGCTTAGGATACATTTACACGACAGTTGTTTTTACGGCCTCCAATACGCATATTTTGCGGCTCAGATCTGGACCCATTCATTTCTATGGGGCCGCCAAAGATGCGGACAGCACAAAAAAAACACAAAACAACATGTCTTATTCTATTAAATTGCGGACAAGAGTAGGCATTTCTATGATAGCTACGGCATGTGCGGTCCACAAATTGCGGAACGCACATGGCCCGGTATCAGTGTTTTGCGGTTCCGCAATATGCAGATCTGCAAAACACAATGGTTGTGTGAATGTAGCCTTAGGCTGAGTTCACACTTCAGTTATTTCTGTCAGTTAGGCCTCTTTCAGACGAACGTTGTTTTTGCGGGCTCCGATCTGCATTTTTCACATGAAAAATGCGGACCCATTCATTTCTATGGGCCCGCAAAAATACGGACAGCACACCGTGTGCTGTCCGCATCCGTTGCTCCGTTCCGTAGCCCGCAAAAAAAATAGAGCATGTCCTATTCTTGTCCGTATTACGGACAAGAATAGTACTGTTCTATTAGGGGCCAGCTGTTCCGTTCCGCAAATTACGGAATGCACACGGATGCCATCCGTTGTTTTTGCGGATCCGCAATCTGCGGACCGCAAAACACAACGTTCGTGTGAAAGAGGCCTTATAGTGAGCCAAAACCAGGTGCAGGTCAAAAACACAAAACAGGTATTTTCATTATACCATTCATTATATATTATATAACTGATGGAAATAAATGACCAAATAACTGACGTGTGAACTCATACTTAGGCCTCAGTCCGTTGCTCGGCTGTGCCCATATTGCGACCATATGTGGAACCATTTATTTCAATGGGTCAGCAAAAAAAATGGAAGTTACTCCTTGTGCATTCCGTTTTCGTATGTTCATATGTCAGTATGTCCGGTCCGCCAAAAAATAGAACACGCCCTATTATTGTCCACATTACGGACAAAGATAGCACTGTTGTATTAGGGATCGGTTGTTCCGTTCCGCAAAGTACGGAATGCACGCGAACGTCATCCGCAGTTTTTGCGGATCCTTTTTTTTTTGGACCGCAAAATACGTACATTCAAGTGACTGTGCCTGTTCTGTTCCATTTTTTGCAGATTGGATGAGGACCTATTCATTTCGATGGGTCCGCAAAAAATGTGCATCCGTATGTCAGTTCGCGGCCCCGCAAAAAAAATATAGAGCATGTCCTATTCTTGTCCATTTTGCGGAAAAGGATAGGCATTGTTACAATGGATCCACCAAAAAACGGATGTCACGCGGACATCATCCGTATTTTTTGCGGATCCGCATTTTGCGGACTGCAAAATACATACGGTCGTGTAAATGTAGCCTAAGACTGTTGGGATTATAGGAGTTTTGATACAACAGCACCAGAGATACAGACAAACATAGGGTATACGGGTATAGGGTGTAACTGACTGCCAGGGGTCCGACCACTGGGACCCCCACCAATCACAAGAAAGGGGTTCCCGCCCTGATGAAGTTGCAGGCTGAGTATCTGCCTTGCCACTCAATTTATTCTCTATGGAACTTTCAGAGATAGCCAAGTAGAGCGCACAGCTATTTCTGGCAGTCCCATAGAGAATGAATGGAGCGGCATTGCACATGCTCAGCCTACCACTCCTACAGGATGGAAACATGCAACCCTTTTTCTCAGGATTAGTAGGGGTAACTTTTAGAGATGAGCGAACGTGCTCGTACCACTTGGCTCCCCTGCGCTGGCATGGGCGCAGGCAGCTGCTTCCGTCCTCCCATGCCAGCGCAGGGGAGCCGAGCGGTACAGTGCTCATTACGAGCACGTTCGATCATCTCTAGTAACTTTCATACGTGGCACAACCCCTTTAAATTCAATACTTATGGTGACATTTTAGCAAACTGGACGGCCTGCAGTTCACATTCTAACCACTATGTGGCCATATATTTATAAGTGATGAGTGAAGTTTTGTAAAATTCGAAACGGCTGCTTCACCAAATTTTACAAAAAAATTCACAAAGCACATTTGTTTGTAAGTAGTGGGTGCAATAACGTAACTGCGATTGCGCGGCTCCCCGTCATTGTACTCCTCAGATGGCACTTTCATCGCTGATTGCGGCATCTGAATTTAATATTAGGACTCATTTACGCGACTGTTCATTTCAATGGGGCCGCAAAAGATGCAGACAGAACACAAATATATAGAGCATGTCCTATTCTCGTCCGCAATCAAGGACATGAATAGGCATTTTCTATATAGCGTCGGCCGTGTGCATTCCGCAAAATGGGGTAATGTCATATGTTTTGCACAGGATCTTCAATCAAGATGATGGCGGATGACTCTTCGTGCTCAAACGCATGAGATAAGTATGATTTTTAATTTTTTTAAACTCATTTCAGGGAAAAATCGATTTGTTACCACGAAGCACGAGGAAATTCAGCTTTGCCGCAAAACAAATTTCCCCTGAAATTCGGATAGAATATATAGACATATATAGCATAAACAACCAAGTATTGCTTGGTATAGTATAACTTTTTTTATCTTGCAGCACTGATTTTAGGATATGTCAAGCCAAAAGAAGAGGTAAGAGTGGACAAATATGTGTATTGTATACAGTAAGCTATAGTGGTGGCTGCAGACAGAATGTTATCGTTCCCCTCTATAGTAAGGTCCATATATATTTGAACACTGACACAAATTTTGTTTGTTTAACCTGTTTACTAAAACATATTCAAGTTATAGTTATATAATGGACATGGACATAAAGTCCAAACTTTTAGCTTTTATTTGAGGGTATCCACATTAAAATTGGATGTAGGGACCAAAAGTAATTGGACACTTGACTCAAAAGCTGTTTCAAGGGCAGGTGTTAATTTATTCTCGATTAAGCACATAAAAGGCCTGAAGTTGATTTGAGGTGTGGTGCTTGCATTTTAAAGATTTTGCTGAGAAGTAAACATGCTGTAAAAGGAGCTCTCCATGCAGGTGAAGCAAGCTATCCTTCATATGCGAAAACAGAAAAAAAAACATCCGAGAAATTGCTACACTATTAAGAGTGTCAAAACCTATCGTTTGGTACATACTGAGAAAGAAAGAAAGAAAGAAAGAAAGCACTGGTGACCTCAACAATGCAAAAAGACCTGGACACCCACGGAAGACAACAGTGGTGGATGATGGCAGAATAATTACCATGGTGAAAAGAAACCCCTTTACAACAGCCAACCAAGTGAACAACACTCTCTAGGATATAGGCATATCAATATCCAAATCTACCATAAATAGAGATGAGCGAGTAGTGTTCGATCGAGCTGGTATTCGATCGAATACTACGATATTCGGCGTGCTCGATTTCTTTCGAGTATAACGGCGATGGCGCACTTAGAATTCGTTTCCCCTCCCACCTTCCCTGGCGCTCTTTTTCCACCAATCACCATGCAGGGGGGGTATGACAGGCACGCTGAGCACGCTGGCATCGCGAAAACGGCGTCTACATGCATTGGCTGGAAAAACCATGTGACCTCGAATATTAAAAACTCAGCTCTTCCTGCTCGTTCGCATATGCTGCGTGAACTTAGTCAGGGACAGAGGCTGGAGAAGGGAGAGACAGGTTTTAGCTGTTGGACAGGCAGGAGCGTGATTAAAAGCCCTTATCAGGGCTACTATAGTGCAGTACAGTGATAGCTTTACTACAAGATACACTTTACAGAGAACGGCTGCCGTATTCAGGGATAGCTGCTGGAGTAGGGACAGAGAGAGGCATTAGTGGTGTATTAGGTGCTCTGCTACATACCAAACTATATTTGGCACTACTGCTGTGTACCTTGAAATATACAATATATAGGCCTTTCAATTGGCAACTGTACTGTGCGTTCTCTTGCAAAGTAATTTCTCATACCTGGTGTTCATACACACCGTCTGATCACTTAGTACACGGCTGTGTACCTTGAAATATACAATATATAGGCCTTACAATTGCCAACTGTACTGTGCGTTCTCTTGCAAAGTAATTTCTCAAACCTGGTGTTCATACACACCGTCTGATCACTTAGTACACGGCTGTGTACCTTGAAATATACAATATATAGGCCTTACAATTGCCAACTGTACTGTGCGTTCTCTTGCAAAGTAATTTCTCATACCTGGTGTTCATACACACCGTCTGATCACTTAGTACACGGCTGTGTACCTTGAAATATACAATATATAGGCCTTACAATTGCCAACTGTACTGTGCGTTCTCTTGCAAAGTAATTTCTCATACCTGGTGTTCATACACACCGTCTGATCACTTAGTACACGGCTGTGTACCTTGAAATATACAATATATAGGCCTTACAATTGCCAACTGTACTGTGCGTTCTCATGCAAAGTAATTTCTCATACCTGGTGTTCATACACACCGTCTGATCACTTAGTACACGGCTGTGTACCTTGAAATATACAATATATAGGCCTTACAATTGCCAACTGTACTGTGCGTTCTCTTGCAAAGTAATTTCTCATACCTGGTGTTCATACACACCGTCTGATCACTTAGTACACGGCTGTGTACCTTGAAATATACAATATATAGGCCTTACAATTGCCAACTGTACTGTGCGTTCTCTTGCAAAGTAATTTCTCATACCTGGTGTTCATACACACCGTCTGATCACTTAGTACACGGCTGTGTACCTTGAAATATACAATATATAGGCCTTACAATTGCCAACTGTACTGTGCGTTCTCTTGCAAAGTAATTTCTCATACCTGGTGTTCATACACACCGTCTGATCACTTAGTACACGGCTGTGTACCTTGAAATATACAATATATAGGCCTTATAATTGCCAACTGTACTGTGCGTTCTCTTGCAAAGTAATTTCTCATACCTGGTGTTCATACACACCGTCTGATCACTTAGTACACGGCTGTGTACCTTGAAATATACAATATATAGGCCTTTCAATTGGCAACTGTACTGTGCGTTCTCTTGCAAAGTAATTTCTCATACCTGGTGTTCATACACACCGTCTGATCACTTAGTACACGGCTGTGTACCTTGAAATATACAATATATAGGCCTTTCAATTGGCAACTGTACTGTGCGTTCTCTTGAAAAGTAATTTCTCAAACCTGGTGTTCATACACACCGTCTGATCACTTAGTACACGGCTGTGTACCTTGAAATATACAATATATAGGCCTTACAATTGGCAACTGTACTGTGCGTTCTCTTGCAAAGTAATTTCTCATACCTGGTGTTCATACACACCGTCTGATCACTTAGTACACGGCTGTGTACCTTGAAATATACAATATATAGGCCTTACAATTGCCAACTGTACTGTGCGTTCTCTTGCAAAGTAATTTCTCATACCTGGTGTTCATACACACCGTCTGATCACTTAGTACACGGCTGTGTACCTTGAAATATACAATATATAGGCCTTACAATTGCCAACTGTACTGTGCGTTCTCTTGCAAAGTAATTTCTCATACCTGGTGTTCATACACACCGTCTGATCACTTAGTACACGGCTGTGTACCTTGAAATATACAATATATAGGCCTTACAATTGCCAACTGTACTGTGCGTTCTCTTGCAAAGTAATTTCTCATACCTGGTGTTCATACACACCGTCTGATCACTTAGTACACGGCTGTGTACCTTGAAATATACAATATATAGGCCTTTCAATTGGCAACTGTACTGTGCGTTCTCTTGAAAATAATTTCTCAAACCTGGTGTTCATACACACCGTCTGATCACTTAGTACACGGCTGTGTACCTTGAAATATACAATATATAGGCCTTTCAATTGCCAACTGTACTGTGCGTTCTCTTGCAAAGTAATTTCTCAAACCTGGTGTTCATACACACCGTCTGATCACTTAGTACACGGCTGTGTACCTTGAAATATACAATATATAGGCCTTTCAATTGGCAACTGTACTGTGCGTTCTCTTGCAAAGTAATTTCTCATACCTGGTGTTCATACACACCGTCTGATCACTTAGTACACGGCTGTGTACCTTGAAATATACAATATATAGGCCTTACAATTGCCAACTGTACTGTGCGTTCTCTTGCAAAGTAATTTCTCATACCTGGTGTTCATACACAACGTCTGATCACTTAGTACACGGCTGTGTACCTTGAAATATACAATATATAGGCCTTACAATTGCCAACTGTACTGTGCGTTCTCTTGCAAAGTAATTTCTCATACCTGGTGTTCATACACACCGTCTGATCACTTAGTACACGGCTGTGTACCTTGAAATATACAATATATAGGCCTTTCAATTGCCAACTGTACTGTGCGTTCTCTTGCAAAGTAATTTCTCAAACCTGGTGTTCATACACACCGTCTGATCACTTAGTACACGGCTGTGTACCTTGAAATATACAATATATAGGCCTTACAATTGCCAACTGTACTGTGCGTTCTCTTGCAAAGTAATTTCTCATACCTGGTGTTCATACACACCGTCTGATCACTTAGTACACGGCTGTGTACCTTGAAATATACAATATATAGGCCTTACAATTGCCAACTGTACTGTGCGTTCTCTTGCAAAGTAATTTCTCATACCTGGTGTTCATACACACCGTCTGATCACTTAGTACACGGCTGTGTACCTTGAAATATACAATATATAGGCCTTATAATTGCCAACTGTACTGTGCGTTCTCTTGCAAAGTAATTTCTCAAACCTGGTGTTCATACACACCGTCTGATCACTTAGTACACGGCTGTGTACCTTGAAATATACAATATATAGGCCTTTCAATTGGCAACTGTACTGTGCGTTCTCTTGCAAAGTAATTTCACGGCTGTGAAGGCAAAATATTGTAACCAAAAAAAAATAAAATGCGGCGGGGGGCTAGCGGAATAGGACGTGGACGAGGACGGGGGCGCGGAAATGCTGTTGGGGGCCTTGTTGAAGCCAGTGGGGATACAATGCGTGCTGGTGAGGGTCAGCCAGGATCCCGCTCATCCAGAATCCCTGCCTTTATGGGACAGTTAAGCAGGGGGCGGGTTACACCGCTGTTGAGGCCTGAGCAGGTTGAACAGGTGGTGCAATGGATAGCCGATAGCGCTTCCACACAGTTGTCCACCAGCCAGTCATCCACACAGTCTCACTCTGACCCTCCTTCCTCCACACCTGGCCAACAGAGTCATCCCACCATTGACCCCTCCCAGGAGCTCTTTTCGGGTCCTTTTTCAGATGTGCCGGAAGAATCCCAGGAGCTAGCAGAGGAATTTGTTTGTAGTGATGCCCAAACACTTGAGTTTTCGCCATCTCCTGCTGATGTGGACCCTGAGCCAGCATCTGTTATCATGAGCGATGATGATGATGAGACGCAGTTGCCATCAAGGGAGGCTGTTGGAATGTCCAGTGGGCAGCAGGAGGAGCAGAGTGAGGAAGTGGAAGAGGAGGTGGTGGATGACGAAATGACCGACCCCACTTGGCCAGGGGTGATGTCCAGCGAGGAAAGTAGTGGAGAGGTGGTGGTCTGCGCTGCACCGAAAAAGGCAGCAAGAGGCAGAGGGATGTCCAGAGGCAGAGGGATGTCTACAGGCAGAGGGATGTCCAGAGGCAGAGGACAGTCCAGACAGAGAAGTGAGGCCACAGCCAGCAGGGCCGAAGCTGTTCCCGGCAGCGGGCAGTCGCGCGAAGCTCCCCCATCGAGGCCTCGTACTTCTGTGGTGTGGAGATTTTTTAATGTTTGTGCGGATGACAAACTGAGCGCGGTTTGCACACTCTGCCACTCAAAACTGAGTAGGGGCTCTGAGAAGAGCAATCTGACCACCTCAGGCATGCGGCGTCACTTGGAAGTCAAGCACTGGGCTGAGTGGGAGAGAGCAAACGCAATACAACCTGCGCCCGGTCTTGCTGCCACTGCGGTCCAGACCTCCAGCCAGGACACCTCCACATCTGCCTCTGCCTCTGCTACTTTGGGGCCTTCTCCTTCAGCCTCCCCTTCCCCCGCCTCTTCGCCTGCACCTTCACACTCCTCGTCCCAACAACTGTCCATCTCGCAGGCGTTCGACCGCAGGCGGAAGTACGCCTCGAGTCACCCCCAAGCCCAAGCCTTAAACTGCCACATCTCCAAACTGCTGGCCCTGGAGATGTTGCCGTTTAGGCTTGTGGAGACGCAGGCCTTCCGCGACCTGATGGCGGCTGCCGCACCTCGCTATTCCGTCCCCAGCCGCCACTACTTTTCCCGGAGTGCCGTCCCCGCCCTGCACCAGCACGTGTCGCGTAACATCAGGCGGGCCCTGAGGTACGCAGTCAGCGCAAAGGTCCACTTGACCACCGACTCGTGGACAAGCGCTTGCGGCCAGGGACGATACATCTCTTTGACGGCACACTGGGTGAATGTAGTGGAAGCGGGGACGGGGTCTCAAACAGAGACGGCCTACCTACCACCCCCGCCCAAGATTGCCAGCATGGGTTCTGATAAACCCCCCTCCTCCTCCTCCTCCTCTGCCTTAACATCGCCCTCAGCCGCTAGCTGGAAGCGTTGCAGCACTGTCGCGGGGAGACGTCAGCAGGCGGTGCTTAAGCTCATCAGCTTGGGCGACAGGAAGCACAGCGCCCCAGAAGTGAGGGACGCCATATTGCAGCAGACGGAGATGTGGCTGTCGCCGCTGCAGCTAGGACCAGGCATGGTCGTGTGCGATAACGGCCGTAACCTGGTGGCGGCTCTGGAGCTTGCCGAACTCAATCACGTACCATGCCTGGCCCACGTTTTTAATCTGGTAGTCCAAAAATTTCTAAAGACTTACCCCAACCTGGCAGAGCTACTGGTGAAAGTGCGGCGCTTGTGCGCTCACTTTCGGAAGTCAACTGTAGCTGCTGCTAGCTTAAAAAAACTCCAGCAACGCCTCCATTTGCCTGAACATCGGCTGTTGTGCGACCTGCCGACTCGCTGGAATTCCACCTATTCCATGTTGGCCAGGGTGTGTGAGCAGCAGAGAGCATTGATGGAGTACCAGATTATGAATCCACGCGTGCCTCCAACTCAGCTCCCTCAGTTTGCCAACCACGAGTGGCCATGGATGGCAGACATATGCGATGTACTGCGTATCTTTGAGGAGTCCACCAAGAAGGTCAGCAGCGAGGACGCTATAGTGAGCGTAACCATCCCGCTCCTATGCGTCCTTAAAGAATCCCTCATCGCAATAAGGGAGAACGCATTGCACGCAGAGGAGACGGGGGTAGGAGGAGACGCAACGGAGCTACACAGTCAGACCACACTTTTGTCTGCTTCACGGTTGCAGTTGCAGGAGGATGAGGAGGAGGAGGACGACGTGGAGGTGGCTGTGGAAGAGGAGGAGGATGCTGGCGGCGAGGGTAGCAGTCAGGCTGTGTGCGTCCCATTGGTTCAGCGCGGATGGGGCGGAGAGGAGGCGGAAGAGGAAGAGGAGGAAATGGCAAGTGATCCTTCTGGTGGGGGCAGTGACGTCATGCCTATTCAGAGTCTGGCACACATGGCTGACTTCATGCTGGGCTGCTTTTCCCGGGACACACGTGTTGTCCGGATAGTGGAGAACAAACTGTACTGGGTATTCGCACTCCTGGACCCCCGGTATAAAGATAACATCTCCTCTTTTATTCCGGTAGAGGAGAGGACAAATCGATTGCTGGAATACCAGAGGGAACTCGTGCAGAACATGATGGAGATTTTCCCACCCACCATCGCTGGCGGCAGAGAGGAGAGGGTCTCCCAGAGTCCCACAACATCTATCAGGCCCACAGCCACCAGGGGAACACTCTCCAAGGTGTGGGACACGTTCATGGCACCCCCTCGTGCAACTTCCATCACTACGGGGCCCGCTATCAGCAGGAGGGACAAGTATCGGCGGATGTTGCGGGAGTACCTGGCAGACCGTAACCCTGTCCTCCACGATCCCTCGGCGTCCTACACTTACTGGGTCTCCAAGTTGGACACGTGGCTGGAACTGTCCCTGTACGCCTTGGAGGTGCTTGCCTGCCCTGCCGCCAGCGTGCTATCAGAAAGGGTGTTCAGCGCAGCCGGGGGCATTATAACCGATAAGCGCAGCCGCCTGTCAACCGACAGTGCCGACAGGCTGACGCTAATCAAAATGAACAGCAAGTGGATTGACCCGGACTTTGCTTCTCCAACAGTGGAAAGCAGCCAAAAGTGAAGTGCCATCTGTATGAAGTGCCATTTCCTCCTCCACCTCCTCCTCCTCCTCCTTAACCGCCGTAGAATTGCTCCGTAAATAAGAAAAATTTATATATTTATGGCTCACCTCTTGGGCCTCCACAAAATTTTTAAGAGGTGTCACCTCTTGGGCCTCCACATAATTTTTAAGAGGTCTCACCTCTTGGGCCTCCACAAAATGTTTAACAGGTCTCACCTCTTGGGCCTCCACAAAATGTTTAACAGGTCTCACCTCTTGGGCCTCCACAAAATGTTTAACAGGTCTCACCTCTTGGGCCTCCACAAAATGTTTAACAGGTCTCACCTCTTGGGCCTCCACATAATTTTTAACTGGTCTCACCTCTTGGGCCTCCACATAATTTTTAACAGGTCTCACCTCTTGGGCCTCCCTCCACATAATTTTTAAGAGGTCTCACCTCTTGGGCCTGCACAAAATGTTTAAGAGGTCTCACCTCTTGGGCCTCCACATAATTTTTAAGAGGTCTCACCTCTTGGGCCTGCACAAAATGTTTAAGAGGTCTCACCTCTTGGGCCTCCACATAATTTTTAAGAGGTCTCACCTCTTGGGCCTCCACAAAATGTTTAACAGGTCTCACCTCTTGGGCCTCCACATAATTTTTAAGAGGTCTCACCTCTTGGGCCTCCACAAAATGTTTAACAGGTCTCACCTCTTGGGCCTCCACAAAATGTTTAACAGGTCTCACCTCTTGGGCCTCCACATAATTTTTAACAGGTCTCACCTCTTGGGCCTCCACATAATTTTTAACAGGTCTCACCTCTTGGGCCTCCACATAATTTTTAACACGTCTCACCTCTTGGGCCTCCACATAATTTTTAACACGTCTCACCTCTTGGGCCTCCACATAATTTTTAACACGTCTCACCTCTTGGGCCTCCACATAATTTTAACACGTCTCACCTCTTGGGCCTCCACAAAATGTTTAACAGGTCTCACCTCTTGGGCCTCCACATAATTTTATCAAGGTCTCACCTTTTGGGCCTCCACAAAATTTTATCAAGGTCTCACCTCTTGGGCCTCCACAAAATTTTTAAGAGGTCTCACCTCTTGGGCCTCCACAAAATGTTTAAGAGGTCTCACCTCTTGGGCCTCCACAAAATGTTTAAGAGGTCTCACCTCTTGGACCTCCACAAAATTTTATCAAGGTCTCACCTCTTGGGCCTCCACAAAATTTTATCAAGGTCTCACCTCTTGGGCCTCCACAAAATTTTTAACAGGTCTCACCTCTTGGGCCTCCACAAAATTTTATCAAGGTCTCACCTCTTGGGCCTCCACAAATTTTTATCAAGGTCTCACCTCTTGGGCCTCCACAAAATTTTTAACAGGTCTCACCTCTTGGGCCTCCACATAATTTTATCAAGGTCTCACCTCTTGGGCCTCCACAAAATTTTATCAAGGTCTCACCTCTTGGGCCTCCACAAAATTTTTAAGAGGTCTCACCTCTTGGGCCTCCACAAAATGTTTAAGAGGTCTCACCTCTTGGGCCTCCACAAAATTTTATCAAGGTCTCACCTCTTGGGCCTCCACAAAATTTTATCAAGGTCTCACCTCTTGGGCCTCCACAAAATTTTATCAAGGTCTCACCTCTTGGGCCTCCACAAAATTTTTAACAGGTCTCACCTCTTGGGCCTCCACAAAATTTTCCATGAGCCTCTGGCCAGCCCACGGCCTCTTCCTGCCTTTTGCGGTCCTACGCATCCCTCAACATCCCCACTGCTTTACCTGCTAGACATGACACTGGGCCAGGTCGGGTCACTGACATCTCAAGCGCCAACAATTTGGGCATTTTAAGGCTTCTGCATGTGTTTGAGTTGTTTTTACATTTTAAAGAAGACATGTCTGACCACATCTCACACACACACACACAATGACAATTAGGGGTGGGGTCTATTTGCTTTCCCCTTTGCCTATGCCATCTGTGGTTGTCATAGGCAACGTGATTTTAAGGGGTGCAGAATTTCATCTTCTTTTTTGTCTAGTTTGGCTTGGGGTCCCTGGCAATGTAGAGGAAAGAAGGTTTCCTTGTATGGTCTCACTTTACAGAGAGGTTATATTGTCTTTGGAGTGTATTGTTGAGAGGCTGTGATAGTGGCGTAATAGTGCGACTTGGGCGCGTTATATGCACCCAGACATGCTTCCCCTGCTGTCCCAGTTGCATTCCAGCAGTGTTGGCATCCTTTTCTGAGGATTCAGGGTGGACTTGGTGACCTCCAAGTGGTCGAATTGAGATTTCCAAGTGGCGAGCATTTTTTTCCCATAGACTATAATGGGATTCGATAGTCGGTCGAATAGTCGAATTTCGCGGTCTATTCGAATCGAATTTCGAACTTTCGAATATTTCACTACTCGCTCATCTCTAACCATAAAGACATGGCAGAGGCAGATGGCTTGGGCATGCATGGCTACCAGTGGCACTTGGTCCCTAGTGTTTATTGATGACATGACACAGGACAAAAGCAGCCGGATGAATTCTGAGGTTTTCAGAGACATACTGTGTGTTCAAATCCAGCAAAAAGCTGCCAAACTGATTGGTCAGCGTTTCATAATGACAATGACCCAAAACATAAAGCCAAAGCAACCTAGTAGTTTATTAAAGTAAAGAAGTGGAATATTCTTGATTGGCTGAGTCAGTCACCTAATCTGATCCTAATAAAGCATGCATTTCACTTGTTAAAGACTAAACTTCAGACAGAAAGGCCCACAAACAAACAGCAACTGAATCCGCTGCAGTAAAGGCCTGGCAGAGCATTAAAAAGGAGGAAACAAAGCGTCTGGTGATGTCCATGAGTTCAAGACTTCGGTCAGTCATTGCCAACAAAGAGTTTTCAACCAAGTATTAATGAACATTTTATTTACAATTAGTTAATTTGTCCAATTACTTTTGAGCCCCTGAAATGAAGGGATTGAGTTTAAAAAATAGTTTAGCTCACATTTTTGTGCAATCATTTTGTTCAACCTACTGAATTAAAGCTGAAAGTCTGAACGTCATCTGAATTGTTTTCTTCAAAATCCATTGTGGTAATGTCCAGAACAAAAATTAGAAAAATGTTGTCTATGTCCAAATATATATGGACCTAACTGTGTATATCCATGTATGCAGAGAAGTTACAGTTTTGTATATCCCAGACTTTCATCAGCAAAGACTACTTGACCCAAATAAATATTGTGTTAAATGGTGGCCACTGACAGTAGAATTTAAACAATTTGTATATGCTCCTTATATTCAGCAGAAAATACACTTTATTGTGAGTTGGCTGTTTTTTGCTTTTCTTTTATCTTAAGAAAAAAAATCCTTTAGAACGTTACAGAAGCTATTCCCAGCACTTAAGAGATCATGTAGAGGATCTACAGCATCAAAACAAATCATTCCAAGAAGGATTAAGAACCAAAAAGAATTTCCTGATTGCAAGCAATATTCTGCCCTCTTAAGGAACATCAAAGTCCATTCCACCATGATGGAAGCAGTAGCATCATGTGCTAAGAGCAGAAGCTACCGTCTACAAATTTACAGGACTACCATCTTGCACATGTCAAAATAACAGAGGCATTTTTTATTTCTTTTCATTTGTAACAGCTATTTATTTTTTGTGAATGGTAGAGAGTATTAAAATATTCTTTTAATTCTCAAATAATTCTATTTTAAAATGCAAATTAAATGCCCCACTAATTTCACAGTGAACTCGGGTGAACATCTTTCCGACAGCCATCACTATGGGGAGCTAAGTGCAAAGAAATTATTTACAGCCTCCATTCTTAACAATGAGAACTGTATGAATTCCTATGCACTGAGCTCCCCCTAGTGTTGGCTTTAGGCAGCCAGCTTTATAATATTCTAGGTAACAGGAAATGCATCTATCCATTTATACCAACTGTCTGGCATTATTACATTGAGAAATATGCTGTTCAGACTGAGTGCCATGTTTATGAATTCTAGCATAGAAGTCAGATAAAGTGGGTGACGGTTAAAGGTGACTTTTTAGTTACAATTTTTATTACTTAAAAAATTACTTCCATTTAATAAAAATTATAAATTTATCAGAAATCTGGGGATTTTCCCTTTGTGCTCCACATTGCCTGGGGTGCTTGATGTACTAGGAAACTGAAAGGGCCAGAGTGGGGCTCATGCCAAGTTTTGCTATTGGGCCCTAGCAGATCTGTGTATGTCCATGGTTAACATGTGCCAGGGCTGCTTCTAGATTTTCTGCTGCCTGAGGCGAAAAATGAAATGGCGCCCCCTTCCCTTGCCCCCATCAGACCTCAAATCAGCATCTTGTGCCCCCATCAGACCTCAGATCAGCATCTTGTGCCCCCATCAGACCTCAGATCAGCGTCTTGTGCCCCCATCAGACTTCAGATCACCAGAATGTACCCCCATCAGACCTCAGATCAGCCTCTTGTGCCCCCATCAGACCTCAGATCAGCGTCTTGTGCCCCCATCAGACCTCAGATCAGCATCTTGTGCCCCCATCAGACCTCAGATCAGTGTCTTGTGCCCCCATCAGACCTCAGATCAGCGTCTTGTGCCCCCATCAGACCTCAGATCAGCGTCTTGTGCCCCCATCAGACCTCAGATCAACACATTGTGCCCCATCAGAGCTCAGATCAGCGTCTTGTGCCCCCATCAGACCTCAGATCACCAGAATGTGCCCCCATCAGACCTCAGATCAGCGTCTTGTGCCCCCATCAGACCTCAGATCAGCGTCTTGTGCCCCCATCAGACCTCAGATCACCAGAATGTGCCCCCATCAGACCTCAGATCAGCGTCTTGTGCCCCCATCAGACCTCAGATCAGCATCTTGTGCCCCCATCAGACCTCAGATCAGTATCTTGTGCCCCCATCAGACCTCAGATCAGCGTCTTGTGCCCCCATCAGACCTCAGATCAGCGTCTTGTGCCCCATCAGACCTCAGATCAGCGTCTTGTGCCCCATCAGACCTCAGATCAACACATTGTGCCCACATCAGACCTCAGATCAGCGTCTTGTGCCCCCATCAGACCTCAGATCAGCGTCTTGTGCCCCCATCAGACCTCAGATCAGCGTCTTGTGCCCCATCAGACCTCAGATCAACAGCTTGTGCCCCCATCAGACCTCAGATCAGCGTCTTGTGTCTTGTGCCCCCCTCAGACCTCAGATCAGCCCACCCAGCCACTTAAAACATACTTACCTGTCCTGCGCTGCCGCTGCCCTCAGCTCCCGCGCTCCACTGTCTTCCCTTCCGGTGCACACTATGACCTGACGTTGCGGAAGGGAAGACAGTGGAGCGCGGAACCTGAGGGCAGCGGCAGCGCAGGACAGGTAAGTATGTTTTTTTTAGGTGGCTGGGTGGGCTGATCTGAGGTCAGAGGGGGGCACAAGAAGCTGATGGGGAGCGCAGCTCATCCACCAGCAGTGTTTAACTGCTGTGTGGATGCCGCCCCTCAGAATTACATGAAACTGCCGCCTGAGGCGAGATCCTCACCTCGCCTCATGGCAGAAGCAGCCCTGACATGTGCCAATGTGTGACATATTTGTAACATCATTTATCACAAAATGCTGTTTCAATGTAAGCCAGCCAATAGGAAGTATAAAGTTTAACAAAAGTGTCTAGCTATGGACCAAATTTATCATCTAGGCTGAGACACTGAAATAAATTAGGTACATCTTTAAACTAAATGTACACTGTCTAAGTATGTAAATCTGCCCAATTATTTATATTCAATAGCCCTACATCTAGGTAATGTATAAAATTAAATAAAGTGACCAGGGGCATACATAGAAATCATTGGGCCACCTAGCAAGAATCTGAATTGGGCCACATTCCCCATCCCCAGACATTCCCTGCCCTTTCTCATGTCTCCCCTCCCTCTTCCTTTTCAACTGCAGAAAAAGAAGAAAAGAAATATCATAAATCACCTAATTAAACAGTTAGGGGTAAATACAAAGTGGCAGGTTTATTATAGAACAGTGGCATATGCTTGTCTATGATAACCAGGCGAGCTGCCAAAGGCTGCACCTAATTTATGAAAAGGCAAACGCTCCACGCTGCCCTCACCACCACCCCTTTTCAGGAAGGTGAATAAGGCGGCAGGGGAACATCACTTGTACAAGAAATTTTGCGGAAGTGGTGTTGAAAAAGTTGCATACACTCAGTTTGCAACTTTTTCACTCCAGAAAACTGTCATATACTTAGAGTAAATGAGGCCAATAGTTTTAATTATGAACTCCCCCTTCCCCAAGAACTGTGCCTGCTGCTGTTATATAGTATGCAGCAGAAAGAGTTTGTGGAAGGATATGGTACACTATATAATAACCACAGCAGCATGCACAGTTCATGGGGGCATGACACTTAATATAATAAGCAGCAGACACAGTTCATGGGTGTTTGGCACACTATAAAATAACATCAGCACCAGGCATAGTTTAGGGGGGTACTGCACACTATATTAAACAGCAGCATCAGACACAGTTCATGAGGGTGTGGCACACTATATTATAACAGCAGCACCAGGCAAATTTCATGAGTGTATGACACATTACATTATAACAGAAGAACCAGGCACATTTCATGGGTGTGTGGCACATTATATAATAACCATTTCATGGTGATATCCCACATTACATATTTAAAGTAACATGAGGATATAGTAGCACCAGGCACATTTCACGGGGTATATTACACTATATAATAACAGCAGCACCAGCCACATTTTATCAGGGTATGGCACACTATATAATAACCGATACACCAGGCACATTTTATGGGGGTATGGTACACAGCTGCTGCTGTTATTATATAGTGTGCCAACCCCCACTATCCACAGCCTATTGGACCTCAGCCCCATGAACCTTTGTTTTTAAAGTGGTGGGTGTTTTTACTGCATAAAACATGACACACATAAGGTCTGGTCAGCAGGTCAGGTCACAGTGAGTAATTGAATATACAATGTTTACTACATTACTGCTGCTTTCTTCTCTGTTCACATTACTATACTACTAGTCTTCGGCTTTATTTTTGTTTTCAGAAACACCAGAACCTTAACGGAAACCTTAACTTGTTTATAAGTTTTAGTTTCTGCTTTGGAAAAATGTTATATGATAAATGGTATGAAGATTGCTTTATTATACAAATGTTGGCAATAGTTATGTAAGTTTTTTCTAGTTGCCATTTTTTTTCTTTCTTTATTCAACTTTTTTCTTGCTAACTTTTTTCTGTCTATTCCTCATTGATTACAAAGCTTAAGGATGAGACAGCAGAATTTTTTTTTTACATTTAGCAGTTTTAAAAATAGATCTGGTCTCTGTCACAGGAGCATTGGGCAGATAAATAAGAAACTAATTACAAAGTTCAATTTAGTTGTGACACATAACCAAAATAAATCTTTATTTTATGTTGTGAAGATCAATTATGTTCTATAAAGAAGTTGAGAAACTAGTATTAAACTGCTATATTCAGGCTATTAAAAGTAGCACAATATATATCTTTATATGATGAAATATATGTATAATAATAATAATATTCTAAGCAATTTTTTTTTTCAATTATAATTTTAGTTTTTTGGTATTTTTAGTAACTCCATTAACACACCTGACACCTACATGCAGTGACAGGGATCACCGATAATGCTTATCCTAGCCGTTTAACACCTCAGATGTCAGGGGAGTCCCCTAATCAGACTTCCTACCCCACAACGCAATTGCATCATGGCAACTGAACACTTAGTGTAGGACTGTCATGTTAGGACCCCTATTACACACTGGTAGGGTGCAGTAGGATGCCAGTGAAATTACACAATACTGCAATATAGCGGTATTGCAGTATATTGTACAAAGGGGCTAAAAGAGTTTAAAAAGCATTAAACATTGCAACTCATATAAAGTTTAAACAAGATTACCTGGATGTTACACAATGCCTCTAAAAAAATGTAATGAAAATTAGACGAAAATACGTTTTACCACAAATGCACAACACCATGTCTTGACGAAAAAGAACACTGCTCTTCATCATCAAAACCTGTTTTGATGCATCTAAGCATAGAAGCTTTGCAATCATTGATGGAGGAATGAATTCTAAGGAGCATTAAAATATATTATAGGAAGAAAGGGATGAAAATGAGCTCTTAACAAGCTCTGCCTCTTATGCCCCCAGATGTAAGGCAGCTATCTAATAAGTTAATGTTCAGCCCTTCAAATAAGCCTTGAGACATGACTTGGATATTAAATAAGCCTGCACCTCATCTGCAGACAGCTGTTTCAGGGTGACTGACCCTCATCAGTGCAGAGCAGAGAATACTGGCTTAACTGGGTAAGAGGCCAAGTCAGGATTTGGGGGTACTATCTCTCCTTGTGGAGAGAGTGTCTTAATGGGCATATTTAAATCATTGAACATTGACTTATAGGATAGTTGCCTTACATCTGATAGCATTAGAGGCAGAGCTTGTTAAGAGCTCATTTGCATCCCTTTCTTCCCAGAATTCCAGAGGAGCATGTATGGCCTATAAGTCTCCTCACACCGATTAAGTCGCTCTCTCCCCATGGAGAGTACCCCTAAAACATTTTATAAGAAACTGTAATAGCAGCACTCCATAACCTCAAGCTGAGGAGATGTTGGTTGATGCAAGAAGACAATGACCCAAAACGCAAAGGTAAATCAACTAAGCAACAGTTGCAAAAGAAGAACATTTGTGTTTTGGAAGAATCAAATCAGAGTCCTTGTTATGGATCAGGTGGATCAGTGGCAGATGTGTAACCACTGTGCCAAGTGACTGGTTTGATTTTGGGCCAAACCCTAAGGGCATTATTCCTGTGCTCCCCTGGTCTTCATTCTTTAGCTCCTATACTTCGATCTGGTCGTCGCCGGGGGACAGCCGGACCTCCACCTCTTTAGATGGTCCTGGTACACTTGGCAGGTGAACTGCAAGGAAACAGATGCTGGTAGAAAGCACCAGCGGTCCAGGCATATCACAAAACATGAATCAGGCAGACTAGTAGAACAGAAACCCATACAGACATACAATCATAGGACACTGTTCAGACATAATAACAAGAACCCTGAGCATACAGGTAAGGCAGAACGGGCAGACATACAGTGCCTTGCGAAAGTATTCGGCCCCCTGGAACTTTTCAACCCACTTGTTGATTCTTCAACAAAAATTTTTAGCTTTTTGTTTGAATCCTGAAATGTGGCAAAAGGTTGAAAAGTTCCAGGGGTCCGAATACTTTCGACAAGGCAGACGGAGAAAAAACAAGGAAACAGAACAAACTGAAACAAACAGAAATGCAATGAAATGCAACAGTTTTCTATGTTGCACACCTAGGGTCCAGATACAAATAGAAAACAGGATTCCAAAAAAAAACAAACCTCAGACTGAGACAACCCAGGAAATAATAGGGAAACAGACAAGTCAATGACTGACACGTGAGGCAACAGGTGACTGAGACAGAAACAGATCCAGATTGGGGAATTAACACCACAGGGACCAGAAAAAAACTAGGCAGAAACTGTTCACAAACAAAGCCACCACTGACAGTAAGCACAGACCCCAGAGCAGTGGCGTAACTACCGGGGAAGCAGGGGAAGCGGCTGCTTCGGGGCCCGGGCTGACAAGGGGCCCGTCCGCCCGGGATCAGTGACTCAGTGTCAGACAACATGGAGATTATCTCAGGCCGGGCCCTTCACATACAGTGGATCACAATGCAGTCCCTGACTGCCCACAGCCTTCCCCCTATTACAACGCCCCCCCAACCCTCTCCCACACCCTGGTGATTCTTCGTACTGCAGGTTTCTGTCAGCATAGCGCTCGGCACCATCCACTAGCGCGCTATGCTAATTAAGCCCGCCTACTAAGTTCTAAGCTCTTGTCCGGACTGGAGGGTGTGGCTTGAGCAAGCTAGAGGAGCAGCATAACAGCAGCAAGTGCACATCACTCAGCTTTTAAGGTATGTTTGCACTGCCTGTGCCCCCCATGGCCCTTATTTGGCCCCTGTCTGTGCCCCCCTGGCCCCTGTCTGTGCCTCCCTGGACCCTGTCTGTGCCCCCTGACCCTGGCCTGTGCCCCCTGGTCCCTGTCTGTGCCCCCTCTGGCTCTTATCTGCAACCCCCCTGGCACCTGTCTGTGCCCCCCTGGACCCTGTATGCACCCCCTGGCCCTTATCTGCACCCCCTGGCCTGTGCCACCTAGCCTGTGCCTCCCTGGCCCTTATCTGCTCCCCTCTGGCCCTGGCCTGTGCCCCCCAGCCCCTGTATGCACCCCCCTGGCAATGGCCTGTGCCTCTCTGCCCCCTGTCTGCACCCCCAGCCCCTGTCTTCAACCCCTTGGCCCTGCCCTGTACCCCCCGGCCCCTGTATGCACCCCCTGGCCCTTCTCTGTACCCCCCTGGCCCCTGTCTGTGCCCCTAGCCTGTGCCTCCCTGGCCCTTATCTACACCCCCCTGGCCCTGGCCTGTGTCCCCCTGGCCCCTTTATGCACCCCCCAGGCAATGGCCTGTGCCTCCCTCGCCCCTGTCTGCACCCCTCCAGCCCCTGTCTGCACCCCCCTGGCCCTGGCTTGTGCCCCCTGGCCCCTGTATGCACCCCCTGGCCCTTATCTGCACCCCCCTGGCCTGTGCCACCTAGCCTGTGCCTCCCTGGCCCTTATCTGCAGTCCACTGGCCTGTGCCCCCCCGGCCCCTATATGCACCCCCCTGGCAATGGCCTGTGCCTCTCTGCCCCCTGTCTGCAACCCCTTGGCCCTGGCCTGCGCCCCCCTGGCCCCTGTCTGTGCCCCCCTGCCCTGTACCCCCCTGCCCTGTACCCCCCTGGCCCCTCTATGCACCCCCTGGCCCTTCTCTGTACCCCCTGGCCCCTGTCTGTGCCCCCCCTGGCCTGTGCCCCCTAGCCTGTGCTTCCCTGGCCCTTATCTGCACCCCCCTGGCCCTGGCCTGTGTCCCCCTGTATGCACCCCCCCGGCAATGGCTTGTGCCTCCCTCACCCCTGTCTGCACCCCTCCAGCCCCCGTCTGCACCCCCCTGGCCCTTGTCTGTGCCCCCCCATCCCTTGTCTGCACCCCTGGCCCTTATCTGCGCACCCCTGGTCCTGGCCTGTGCCCCCCCCGGCCCCTTCCTGCACCTCCCTGGCGGCTCTGACCTGTGAACCAACCCTCCGTCTGCGATTTTGACTAGTTAAAGGACTGAGGTTTGCATGGAAGGATGGAGTTGCGAAGTGTGTCGGGGGTGGGAGTGGGGCCTTGTGGGGGGGGGCCCGTACAATAATTTGCTGTGGGGCCCAGTCACTTCTAGCTACGCCCCTGCCCCAGAGAATATGTGATGTTGCACCAACACACGACCCTAGACACACATACATACGACCAGCAACACAGTACCAATGGTGCACCCAAGTATCCGCAGCCAGTACGCACAACAGAGGAAAAGGTGCACTGCCGCACCGACACCTAGATACACATTCAAATGACTAGCCCACAAGGCATACTAGGGGCACGGAGAACAGTGGTAAACACAGAGCACAGGGAGCATCACTTACAGGAGGTAGTTCACACATAGCTGTTGACGACCACAGCCAGCACACACGACACTAGCAACCAGCATACACGGAAATAGGATGTGCACTACCATACCGACACATGGCCATTCTGAGATTGTTTTCTCGTCACATATTGTGCTTCGCGACAGTAGTAAATTTGTGGCGAAATATTTCATTTTTATTTATAAAAAAATACCAAATTTAGCAAAAATTTGGAAAAATTTGCAAATCTCAAAATTTCAATACTTTCAAAATACATAGTAATACCTCCAAAAATAGTTATTATTTTACATTCCCCATATTTATACCTTATGTTGGCATCATTTTATAAATGTAATTTTATTTTTATGGACGTGAGAAATCTTAGAAGTTTCCAAAAAATTTCCAAAACCATTTTTTTGAGCACCAATTCAGTTCTAAAGTGATTTTGCGGAGCTTACCTAATGGAAACCACTAATAAATGACCCCATTTTAGAAACTACACCCCTCAAATTATGAAAAACTGATGTTACAAACTTTGTTAACCCTTGAGGTGTTCCACAAGAATTAATGGAAAATGGAGGTGAAATTTCAAAATTTCAATTTTTGTGGTAGATTATTCACGTTAATAACTTTTTGTCTTGCAACACAACAAGGGTTAACAGCAAACTAAACGTCAATATACATTACTCTGATTCTGCAGTTTACAGAAATACCCCATATGTGGTGGTAAACGTCTCTATGGGTTTGTGGCAGTGGTCAGAAGGAAAAGAGCGCCATACAGATTTTGGAGGTAGATTTTGCTAGAATGGTTTTTAGGCACCATTTTGTAATTGAGAGACCCTGATGTAACCCTACAGTGGAAACCCTTAAAAAGTGACCCCATTTTGGAAACTACACCCTTGAAATAATATATTAAGGTGGGTACTGGCCCCTTTTACGGAATTTACGGAATTTGGAAACACTTGGCTGTGAAAATGAAAAGTTTCATTTCTTCCAATAAAATGTTGCTTTAGCCCCAAATTTTTCATTTTCACAAGGGGTAACAGGAGAAAAGCACCCCATAATTTGTTCCCCATTTTCTCCTGAATACGGCAACACCCCATATGTGGTGGTAAACTGCTGGGGGCACATGGCAGGACTCAGAACAGAAGGAGCGCCATATGAATTTTGCAGCACAGAATTTGATGGATTGGTTTGTGGGAGTCTTTGATTTATATTTTTTTGAGTTATTGTCTTATGTGGAGGCTAATTTTTTGCGGGATGAGGTGACGTTTTCATTGGTACCATTTTGGGGTACATAAGACTTTTTGATCGCCTGCTATTACACTTTTTATGAGTCAAGGTGAAAAAAAATAGCTGTTTTGACATAGTTTTTTTTTTTTATTTTTTTTTACATCATTCACCTGAAGGGGCAAATCATGTTATATTTTTATAGAGCAGGTTGTTACGGACGCGGTGATACCCAATATGTCTAACATTTTTATTTTTGTTAAGTTTTACACATTAGATGCATTTTTGAACCGAATAAAATCTTTTTTTTGTGTTGCCATTTTCTGAGAGCCATATTGTTTTATTTTTTGGGCGATTGTCTCAGGTAGGGTCTAATTTTTTGCGGGACGAGATGACGGTTTGATTGGTACCATTTTGGGGTTAATATGCCTTTTTGATTGCCTGCTATTACACTTTTTGTGAGACAAGAAGGAAAAAAATGGCTGTTTTGACATAGTTTTTTAAAAAACATTTTTTTTTACAGCATTCACCTGGGAGGCCATCTCATGTAATATTTTTATAGAGCAGGTTGCTACGGACGTGGTGATACCCAATATGTCTAACATTTTTATTTTTAAGTTTTACATATTAGATGCATTTTTGAACAGAATAAAATCTTTGTTTTTGTGTTGCCATTTTCTGAGAGCCATATTTGTTTTATTTTTTGGGCGATTGTCTCAGGTAGGGTCTAATTTTTTGCAGTACGAGATGACGGTTTGATTGGTACCATTTTGGTGTAAATACGCCTTTTTGATCGCCTGCTATTACACTTTTTTGTGAGGCAAGAGGGGAAAAAATGGCTGTTTTGGCATAGTTTAAAAAAAAAATCTTTTTACAGCATTAACCTGGGAGGCCATCTCATGTAATATTTTTATAGAGCTAATACTTCTATATTGTAATGCATTGGCTGTAAGTGTATTACACAGTGTAATACACTTACAGCTTCCTGCCTGTAAGATCCAGGGGGCTGGATCTCACAGGCTTCCGTAGAAGGCAGCCCAATGCCTAAGGAAGGCATCGGGCTTCCTTCCCTGCCATAGGGTCCCCGTCACAGCAGCGCGGGGACCCGATGAGCTTTTCCTCCCAGCGCCGACATCACACATGCCGTGGTCAACGCTGACCGCGGCAGTGCGAGGGTTAATGCACCGGCATCTGTGTTTTTCAGGCAGTCAAGGCTCCACCACCTCAGCCGAAGGGAGCTGTCTGTCCTTCTCATCGTCTGATGCTCCTGCTCCTCCTCCTACTCCTCGTCAGTCATTCCGTCAGAAATTGATCAGCGAAGCCATTTCCAAGAGACAGCAGTATGCGTGTACACATCCAACGGCGCAGAAGCTGAACGTGCTCCTGGCCATGTTGTTGGTGCTGCAGTCCCTCCCTTTCCATGTGGTGGACTCTGAACCTTTCAGAGAACTGATGGCATGTGTCGAGCCGAGGTGGAGAGTTCCAAGCCGTCATTTCTTTGTCAAACAGGCAGTACCAGCCCTGCACAAATATGTAGAACAGAAGGTGGGCCAGTCCTTGAGCCTGTCGGTGTCTGCCAAAGTTCACGGCAGCACTGATGTGTGGAGCTCTAATTATGGTCAGGGACAGTATATGTCCTTTATGGCCCACTGGGTAAATGGTTCCTGCACAGGCACACCAGCAACTTGGCCACGCCATGCCGCTTCCGCCTCCACGTTCTCATGCCGTTGCTCCTGCGACAATGACTGCCTCCTCACCCTCCACCGTGTCCTCAGCCTCCACTGCAGGGACAATTCACAGTGCCCCACCAGCATACCACATGTGCAGGGCACAGTGGTGTCACCCGGTTCTACACCTCATTTGCCTGGGCGAACGAAGTCACACAGGGGAGAAATTGCTCTGAGTCATTCATCAAGAAATCCAATCCTGGCTATCCCCGTGCCAACTCAAAATCGGAACAATGATGACCTGACAACGGAAAGAACATGGTGTCTTCGTTGCGTCAAGGAGGGATGTGCCATGCGCCCTACATGGTGCACATGTTCAATCTGGTTGTCAAGCGGTTCCTAAAGTCTTCTACCCATCTGCAAGACATCCTAAAAATGACCCGGAAACTTTGCATGCACTTCAGCCACTCCTACACAGCCAAGCACACCCTCCTGGAGCTGCAGCGGCAGAACGGCGTCTCCCAACATAGGCTGATATGTGACGTTTCCACCCAATGGAATTCCACCCTCCATATGTTGGAGCGACTGTACGAACAGAGAAAGGCCATAAACGGTTTCTTAATGATCCAAGCTGACAGAGGGACTCCCCTGTGTAACTTCGATGTCAGCCAGTGGCAGCTCATGCATGACACATGCAGGACTACGGGATGAACAGCATCATTCCACTCATTCATATCCTGGAAAAGATGCTGTTAAATCTGGCTGGTCAGGGAACAGGAGATGTGGCGACTACATCTCACGGCCACATGAGCCCTGTGGGGGCTGAACTAGAGGAGGAGGAGGACATTGGAGCACAAAGAATGCCTAGAGAAATGGGTATTTTCTCTGCCCAGGTGACAGGAGAGGAGGAGCAGGAGCAGCCAGCGTAGCTACGGGGCAGAGAAGAGGAAGAGGAGGCAGAGAACCCAGACACACCATGGCAGAATGCAGTGGAGATGGAGGCGGGGAGTCCCTCCAAGTCACTTGCGCAAATGACCCGATGCATCCTCACTTGCTTACGTAGCAACAGCCGAATTGTCACCATTCGGCAGAGGGATGACTACTGGCTCTCCACCCTATTAGACTCTCGCTATCGGTCCAAAATGGGGGCCTTTTTTACACCCGCCAAGAGGGAGGACAAACTGAAATACTATAGAGACATCCTATGTAGTCAGTTGGCCACTGCCTATCTGCGCCATCGTCCTTCCTCTCGCAAGTCTGACCAGGGGGGCCCTCTGTGCTCATGTTCCACTGCCATGGCTGCTGGGGGGGTAGGGGTGGCAGTAGCAGTACCAGCTCCATCCGCAGCAGCAGCAGCCTGAGTCTAGAGTAGCTGATGAGCTTTCTTCACCCGCATAGTGAAGGAATTACTCACCAGCAGCATCAGTTAGACCTGGATGAGGACCTGAAACAGCAGGTGGTGGCATACTTGGACAGCACCCTGCCACCCATCATAGAAGATCCGCTGGACTACTGGGATGCCAAACAATTGGCCGGGTTTGCTCTGGAAAAGCTGTCCTGCCCGGCCAGTAGTGTGGCATCAGAGTGGGTGTTTAGTGCAGCGGGAGCCATAGTTACACCAAGGAGAACTCACCTGTCCACCCAAAATGTGGAGAGACTCACCTTTGTCAAGATCAATCTGGCGTGGATCAGCCAATATTTTCAACCACCAACGCCTGATGCGTCAGAATAGATCATTCATGCTGTTTTTTGACTGTTTTTTTTGGCTACCTGCCTCAACAAATATTCTGATGCTTCCACCCACCTGATGCCACACATCTGATGCCAAGTGCTCCTTCTTACACCCACCATCGTCAGCGTCGATGTCGGCGTGCCACTCTGTAGTCTGCTGATGCAGCTGCTACTGCATCCATAATGTCGTTGTACCATTCTGTAGTCTGCCGGTGATGCTGCTGCTGCTGCTACTACTACTGCCTTCATAATGTCATCGTTCCACTCTAGTCTGCTGCTGCTGCTACTACTACTGCCTCCATAATGTTGTCATTCCACTCTGTGGCCTTCTGATGCAGCTGCTACTTCAGCTGCTGCTACTGCCTCCATAATGTCGTTGTACCATTCTGTAGTCTGCCGATGATGCTGCTGCTGCTGCTGCTACTACTACTACCTTTATAATGTTGTTGTTCCACTCTAGTCTGCTGCTGCTGCTGCTGCTGCTACTACTACTGCCTCCATAATGTCGTCGTTTCACTCTGTAGTCTGCCGATGATGCTGCTACTGCTGCTGCCACTTGCACATTCTGTCGTTGTGCCACTCTGTGACCTCGAAAATCTAATGGCTGACATTTTCAATCTTGTCGTGATTCTCCTTCACCTTGAAATTCTACTGACTGACATTTTCAATCTTCTTGCGATTCTCCTTCTCCTCGAAATTCGACTGACTGACATTGTCAATCTTGTCGTTGGGCCACTGTGTGACCTCATAATTCTGCTACGAAAGCTGCTGCCACTTCCACGGTCTATCATTGTGCCACTCTGTGGCCTCAAAATTCTACCGACTCTGCTATTTTCAAAATGTCATTGTGCCACTCTATGGCCTCAAAATTCTACCGACTCTGCCATGTTCAATGTCATTGTGCCACTCTGTGGCCTCAAAATTATACCAACTCTGTCATTTTCAATGTCATGCCACTCTGTGGCCTCAAAATTCTACCTACTCTGCCATTTTCAATATGTCGTTGTGCCACTCTGTGGCCTCAAAATTTTACTGCTGCTGCCACTTCCACATTCTGTAATTGTGCCACTCTGTGGCCTCAAAATTCTAATACTACTGCTGCCACTTGCACACTGTGCAGGTCATACTTAACAATGGTTGACACTTGTTATACGTCAATTCCTCTGGCACAGACATTAGTGGTTATGAGAAATTTTCCCTTCCCATATCTGTTGTCGTGCCACTCTGTCCTCATAATCTCGTCGTGCCAGTCCAGCCTGACCTCAAAACTCTGCTACTACCGCTGCTACCACTTGCTCAGTCTGTCATTGTGCCTCTCTGGGACCTCGAAATTCTACTAATACTACTGCTGCCACTTCGTTGGGCCTCATAATTCTGCTACTATGGTTTCTGCCACTTGCCCACCCTGTCATTGTGCCATTGTGTGGCCTCATAATGATACAGATACTGCCACTGCCTCCTATATACTGTCGTTGTGCCGCTCTGTGGTCTCCTGATGCTACAGCTGCTGTCACTGCCTCCTCTACACTCTCGTCGTAGCACTCTGTGTTCTCCAGATGCTAAAGCTGATGTCACTGCCACTTCTACACTGTCGACGTGCCACTCTGTGGTCTCCTGATGCTGCTGTCACTGCCATCTCCACACTGTCGGGGGTGGAAGGGGGGGGGCTCTGCTTGTTTAAGCGTGTAATAGAACAGGTTCTATTGGTGAATTGGTGTAAAAGGAGTGCGCTCTTTCATGCTATAGTCAGATCATGGGGCTCTGCACGGTTTTTATAGCTGGCGCTAAATATTGACCTGTAAAGGCTGAGTTCAGACTTGAGTTTTTTGGTGAGTTTTGGCCCCATAACTGCCAAATACGTAAAGTGTGCAGCGATTCTAAGAGCGACGCCTGTTATCTGCCTGTCATACTGGCTCACAGTATTGTTTCACTACCACAGCAGACTCCCTATGCGTGTTACTGCAAGGCACAGTGTTCTACACCACTATACAGGCTTTCTGCAGCCCGGAAGTAGTCGTTTTTAATGCGATTTGCCACAAATTTATTCGGATCGAACCGGATATTTTTGGAAAATTCGGCGAACCAACCGAATCGAATTTTTGAAAAAAATTCTCTGATCATAATAAAGATCCTAGAGGACTTTTATATGTAGCCTTTGAGAAATTAGATGAACATTGGAGAGGGGGCAACCACATCTCACGTATGTCCAGTTTGGAGTCTAGGAGAAATTTTGACTTTGACACATTATTACCGGGAGGACTTAAAGCGGACTTTGATCTGTTTGGTTTCTTTGTAGAAGTTCTGGTTTGGTGCCTCCTGCCGATGGGACATTGGAGTCAGGCTGTGCTACCAGCACTCCGATCTCCCCTTGGTGGGAGGCCCCCAAACCCTCATCATCATGAAACTTCTCAGTAACAGTTCATAATCGGCAATACATGATATGAAACATTTCATTACAAATCAGGAGCTGTACCTCAAATATGAATACAAGAATATATTGACTTTTTATTATATTATTTATTTTTGGCTATTTTTATCATTTATTATTTCAGTTTTTTATTCTATTTATTATTATTATTATTATTATTATTATTATTATTATTTTGAAATTCAAATATGTGGGGTAAAAATTTATTGAAAAACGCATATATAGGATAAAAGCCGCACTGATAATGCATCAGAACAGCAATATACTCAAATACATTTTTTGAATGAGATTATAAGGAATAATATAATGACCATGTGGAAATCAACTGAAAGATACTATAAGTTACAAAATTAAACAAAAATAATGACTAAATGATAGGGAAGTAAGAGTCATGGTTATTCATAATCTCTTGCTCTCCCACTCATCTGCTGATGATTGGCAGTTCTCTCCTAGAGAAAAAGAGATAAAACTAGGTAGAAGCCTGTCAGTCATCAGCAGGTGGTGGGCAGAGCAGGAATTCATGAATAATCAGGACTCTTCTCAGGTGGCTATGACTCTTTTCCAGGTCCAGTCTGCAATCATTGTGATGTTGGTTCTTGGCAACCACTTACTTTTTACTTATAAATGACAGACGGCTGAAATCAACTCATCTGTCTCTGCTTTATGCTGCCGTTAGTACGGGCAGCATAAAGGTGATGACAGGTTCCCTTTAACATATGATCCTATAACAGCCAAGGACCAGTGAGGTATCGTGCACTATTGCCTAAGGAAAAGGAATTCAATATTCATCATATGGAACGTGAAGAAAAAGAAACATGATTATATCCATCCCGTGGAACGCCGAGTCTTAGGTTGACCACGTGGGATGCCAACATCGCTCTAACGCAGACACAGAGGTGATCCTGATTGAGAGAGACGAGGCAGCAGGGGTGAGTGCTATCGTTACAGCTACAGTACCATGTGGGACTCCACGGTGGATAGCGAGAAGGCCACGACAATAGTAAATACTTACCCCTTGATCTGCACAGGAACTGGTTCTGCTTCTATAGTATATCAACATTCTGGCAAAGGAACTTATGGACATGATTTGAGATACGGATAAATTACAAGCAGAGCGCAATCTTCGTAAAATCAGTTATATAATTAACACCTACAGTATGTATCTATATCGAGACAGAGAAATACTTACCAGAGCGTATCTAATACTTACCAGTGCGCACTTGATAGCATTATACATCGGAACAATCTGCCAAATTCATACTAATTATTTAACAACCAACGTTATATGTGGAGATGGACTGAACTGAGGTGCACTGCTGATCAAGTGCAATATGATTATTGGAAATATGAATGACATCTGATGATTCATTGCGGTTCATAAACGGACTTACTTTAAAATCAGCGGATTCAAGTAATTAAAAAACTTTTTGGATCAGCCACTCAGTTACGGCTGGACAGATAAACTATAATACATATACATTCTGATATAAACCTCATTGATGCCATAATTGTTCTTTATTGATTGTTTTTTTATATATAGTTTTATTTCTTCTTTTTTTTAAATTATTTATATATTTATGGTTATATTTGGGGAGAATAAATAAAATATACAATCATACAATCTTACTTAGCCAGATTTCCTATATATTTTAAAATGAGAGTGTTCGTCTACACTTTAAACTAACCAAACGATTTTTGACAGGGTGAGTCATATAGACAGAGCGTCGTTTCTACGGTAATAAGTGGGTGAGTAACTATATATTGCTATACTTTCAGTTCCCGTAAGTGGCTGCAGCCGTGGCACAGTCTCATCATATGTTTAATCACATGGTGGCCACAGCACTCGTTCTAATGTTTTTCATGGGTGCACGTCACCAAATTGAATCCTCCCCACCCAAAGATCTGTTTCCAATATATAGTATAGGTGCAGACAGCACACCAATGTACTTTTTGAATTATTGCTTCTTTTATTAATTCATTTCATTCAGAATAATGTATATCGCAATGCAACGTTTTGGGCCCTTAGTAGAGGAAGCCCTTTATCAAGCCGTTCTGATGTTTGTGTACATACAGTGCCTTGCGAAAGTATTCGCCCCCCTGGAACTTTTAATCCTTTTGCCACATTTTAGGCTTCAAACAAAAAGATATAACATTTTAAATTTTTGGTGAAGAATCAACAACAAGTGGGTCCCAATTGTGAAGTGGAACGAAATGTATTGGATCATTTAAACTTTTTTTGTAATAATAAAACTGAAAAGTTGGGCGTGCAAAATTATTCGGCCCATTTACTTTCAGTTCAGAAAACTCACTCCAGAAGATCATTGAAGATCTCTGAATGATCCAATGGTGTCCTAAATGGGGCGTAGCTGGGAAAAAATGCAACTCCATGATTGTCATTACTTGTGTAATCAAGTCTCCGTATAAATGCACCTGATCTGTGATAGTCTCAGGGTTCTGTTTAAAGCACAGAGAGCATCATGAAGACCAAAGAACACACCAGGCAGGTCCGTAATACTGTTGTGGAGAAGTTTAAAGCCGGATTTGGATACCAAAAGATTTCCCAAGCTTTAAACATCCCAAGTAGCACTGTGCAAGCGATCATATTGAAATGGAAGGAGTATCAGACCACTGCAAATCTACCAAGACCCGGCCGTCCCTCTAAACTTTCACCTCAAACAAGGAGAAGACTGATCAGAGATGCAGCCAAGAGGCCCATGATCACTCTGGATGAACTGAGAGATCTACAGCTGAGGTGGGAGAGTCTGTCCATAGGACAACAATCAGTCGAACACTTTACAAATCTGGCCTTTATGGAAGAGCGGCAAGAAGAAAGACATTTCTCAAAGATATCCATAAAAAGTCTGGTTTACAGTTTGCCAGAAGCCACCTGGGAGACACACCAAACATGTGGAAGAAGGTGCTCTGGTCAGATGAAAACCAAAATCCAACTTTTTAGAAACAATGCAAAATGATCATGTTTGGGGTAAAGCAACACAGCTCATCACCCTGAACACACCATCCCCACTGTCAAACATGGTGGTGGCAGCATCATGGTTTGGGCCTGCTTTTCATCAAGCAGGGACAGGGAAGATGGTTAAAATTGATGGGAAGATGGATGGAGCCAAATACAGGACCATTCTGGATGAAAACCTGTTGGGGTCTGCAAAAGACCTGAGACTAGGACGGAGATTTATCTTCCAACAAAACAATGATCCCAAACATAAAGCAAAATCTACATGGAATGGTTCAAAAATAAACGTATCCAGGTCTTAGAATGGCCAAGTCAAAGTCCAGACCTGAATCCAATTAAGAATATGTGGAAAGAGCTGAAAACTGCTGTTCACAAACGCTCTCCATCCAACTCAAAGAGCTCGAGCTGTTTTGCAAGGAAGAATGGGCAAGAATTTCAGTCTCTAGATGTGCAAATGTGATAGAGACATCGCCCCAAGAGACCGCAGCTGTAATCGCAGCAAAAGGTGGCGCAACAAAGTATTAATGCAAATAATTTTGCACGTCCCACTTTTCAGTTTATTATTACAAAAAAAGTTTAAATGATCCAATACATTTTGTTTCCACTTCACAATTGTGACACACTTGTTTATACTTGTTTACACTTGCCATACTTTCGCAAGGCACTGTATATATAATGTGTATGCATATACAATGGGCCACATTAAGTATTGTGTAAATGCCTGAATTCTGGACTAAATTGCAATAAAATTCGATGTAATATGGTACCATCTCATTTCTTACATAGTTATGAACAAGCAACCCAAAAAATAATCCACTGTGGGCTTATCTGCCAAGGGTCAAAGATCTAGATCAGGAAACAGGGATGTGACTTTGCATAAAAGGGGTGTGACAAGATTCTGGCACAAAATTCTGTGCACTCTGATGAACAGTCTCTTCACAGATTACCAAGCACAGTGCCATACATTGTATAGCAAGCGTGCTTGGTATTGCAGCTTAGCCCCATTCACATGACTGGGACTGAGTTGCGTTTTGGCCATGTGATCAATGTACGGTGACATCACTGGTGAAGTAAGAAGCTTAAGCACTCAGGCAGTGCTGTAGCCTTTTCCAACAGCTGATCTGCGGACTCCCCAGAGTCTGACCTTGCGCATTTGATATTGATGACCTATCCTCAGGATTGGTCACCAATATCAAATTCTTGGATAACTCTTTAAAGCCAACCAATTTCTGGTACAAAGTTTGACCAGATAGTCTTAAGGTTATCCACATTAATCATCTAGTATCAGCCAGTGTGATGAATCTGGTGCACTTTTAGTCTTTCTAGACAAATGGGGTAATGTATTAAAGGCTTTGTGCCAGAAATGTGGCATTTTTTTGTTGTTTTGCCAGTGGAGCAGGGATTGCAACAACTGCACAAAGTGTTTGCAGCATATTTATGTCGTTTGCCACTGTTCCCGGCATTTTGGGGCAGCTAGATTGTGTATAGGCTTAGTTACAGTATAACTTACCTTTTTGAAATGTCGCTCAAAAAGTTACACATCCAGGCTAGCCACTGGTGGATTAGAAAGTGAAACAATCATTATAATATTTTTTTTTTAACTCCTTGCCTTCCAAATGCTATAATGTTTTTATTTTTCAATTCATATAGTTTGTATAAGGGCTTGTTTTTTGTGAAACAAGTTGTACTTTCTAATGGCACCATTTAACATTACATATGATGTACTGGGCAGCTGGGAAAAAAAATTCTAAATGGGCGGAGCTGGGGAAAAAAATCCAACCTCATGATTGTTTTATGAGCCTAGTTTTTGCAGAGTTAAATATGACATTGTTATCCTTAATCTGTGGGTAAGTTACGACCACATCAATACCAAAATTTATATAGTTTTTCTTATGTTGTAATACTTTTTAATAAAAATTTTAAAATGTAATAAAAATATTTTTGCAATTGCCAATATCCTGACCGCCCATAAACTTGTTATATTTCTATTTACAGAGCTGTGTAAGGGCTCATTTTTGATGATAAAACTGCAATTTTTATCAATTATCATTTTGGTGTGTATGAGTTTTGTAACCACTTTTTTATTCAAATATTTTTGAGAGGCGAAAAGAACATAAATAAAATTGATTTGCGAAGTTTTTTTTTAATTATTTACAACCGTTCATCATATAGGATTATATTTTTAATAGTTTAGGCATTTTTGGAGAAGATGATATCAGTTATGTGTTGTTTTTTATTATTTAATATGTAAAATGGGGAAAGGTGGGTGATCTGAATTTATAACTTGTTTTTCAATTATTTTATTTTTAAAAAGTAAAAAAAAAAAACGTAATCCGTTATGCATCAGTCAGCTTATTGTTTCAGGTGTTATGGTCACTTTTAAATGTGATATAGTGCAAATTGGCGACAAATGTATCACCCTGGGATGCTACTTTATGAAAACAGCCCTACCATAAAATAGACAATTTCTACAAAATGCACCTGTTGCTAATATTGCATGCAGCATGTTGTTGAGCTAATGTCTGTGTGTCTGTGTTCAACCCCCTCAGATGAAATGTGAACATAGCATCTGTGAGAGCAAAACCCAGAAGGGACTGTGCTTCCAGCCCCAAAACGGCTCTTTTGAGACTCTAGCAACGCCCCCTGCTCCCCAGATAGCTTCGCAGGGGCGTTGCTAGAGTCTCAAAAGATCCGGGGCCCAAGCCCAATGAAATATGGCCCAATTCTCTATGTAGACCCTCGCCCCAACCCTGCTATACAGCAGCACATACCTCACATCCAGGGCCTCCCAGGTGATGTTCCTCTGATGTAGATCTTCTCTGTTGTCATCTTCTCCATTCGGACCGGACAACTTCTCTCAGCCGCCCCGTCTCTGCAGAGTGTGACACACAGACATCTTATCTCCTCACATTTCTATCATCATCCCCGAACCTGGAGTCCCCACAGTGTTACCGCTGTTGTTCGCTGTGCCCCCCCAAAATACTATCCTGGTGAAATAATAGTGCCCCCCATAGTAATAGTCCTACCAGTAGTAAATCCATCCATTAGTAACACTGCACTCTACAGTGACCCCAGCACTGATAATGCTCCCAAGATTGTCCCCATTAGTAGAAGAGTCCTCCAGTATTAATAATGCCCTCACAGAGGCCCCAGTAGAAATAAGGCTCCCTATTGTTCCCCCAGTGGTAATAAAGCTCTCTACAGACCCCTCAGTAGTAATAAGGCCCCCCATAGTGCTCTTAGTAGAAATAAGGCGGATCTATAAGTCCCTCTTTTAGAGCCCCCATAGTATAAGAAACGCCTAATGTCCCCTGGATTTATAATACCCCTACAGTGCCCCCAGTATTTATATCGCTCCCCCTACTGTTATAATGCTCACCCTGAAGTGCCCGCTGTAGTTATATTCCTCCCTTTAGTGTCCTCAGAAATTATTAATTATTCCTCAGCCCGTCCAATATACAGCCCCATGTAAATAACATCCCTCTCTATCTACAGCCCCCACCAAATACAGTCCCATGTAAATAACAATCATTCCCACCCATATCCGTCATCAACATACAATCCTATGTAAATAATATCACTCCCTCCGACAGCTGCCTTCAACATACAGTACCATGTAAATAAACATCATTCCCACCCACAGTCCCATGTAAATAAACATAAACCTGCCGTCAGCCACATCCAACATGCAGTCCCATGTAAATAACATCACTCCACGCCACAGTCCGCATGTAAATAATATAACCCTCCCCAAGTCACCTGCTAACACACAGTCCCATGATAACATCCCTCCCTTCTGCCCTAACATACAGTCCAGTTAAATAACCACAACTCCCAGCATCCCTCTGCTTCTCCGTTCACTTACCTCTTCTGATGTAACAGAGCTCACTGCAGCTTCTTCCCCACAATTCTCCTCTTCAGTTTAGAAGACAGGGGTTGAAAAGGACCTGCGATGATGTCACAGTCATGTGACCAGTGCAGGATTGGACGACACTGATCACATGACCTGTGATGTCATCACAGTCCTACATATCTTGCATTGCATTAGATTCAATTGTACTGCCGTCCTGAGGACTGCAATACAATTGTATCTGTCTAACAGGCAAGACATTCGGGGCCTGGGAGAAAATATCAGGGGCCCAGGCCCCAAATGTTTTAGCCCTAGCAACACCCCTGCTGGGAGCCATTCATTCATTGTAAAAAGGCTTGAGCCTGTTGAAGACTATTCAGTTTTTCACATGTATTATTCCAATTTAGGCCTGCATTTGTCAGCGCTGCATTGGAGTATGCAAAACTTTCTATTTAGCAGTGGATTTCATTCCATTGCTACATAGAAATGGCAATTTGACATGGCAATCTTGCCATGTTGTTAGCTTCTAGGGGGCCTAAAAAAGGTGAAAAAAAAAGCTTTTAAAATTATAACAAAATATATAACATTCAAGTCACTCCCCTTTTCCCCAGAATACAAAATAAACAATGAAAAAAATAAACATCATAGGCATTGCTGTGTCTGAAAATGCCCATAATATTCAATATAAAAGTATACTATACGGCGAACAGCATAACAGAAAAAAATATAAAATGCCCGATTTGCCATTTTATGGTACTTCACCTACCAAAAAAAATGTAATAAAAAATTATTAAAATGTCATACACATCTTTCAAAAAATTAACTCCCATATAACTTTGTACTGACCTAGGAAATGAAAACTGTTGTAGAATTATGTTTTTTTTTCACCCCATCTGGAATTTTTTTACAGCTTGATACTACATTGTATGCAACAATAAAATGTTGCTAGTAGAAAGTACATCTTGTGGCCACAAAAAAAAAGCCCTCATATGTAAATGGAAAAAATAAAAACGTTTATGGCTCTGGGAGGCAGAGAGTAAAAAGTTAAAAAGGCAATAATGGAAAATCGCTAGGTTTCTGAAGGGGTTAATCAAGAAATCTTATTATGATTGGGTTTTTTATTGAATGGTAAAAGATACCTTACTTCATATATTTTTCTCCCACTATGAATATATTAACTAAGACGGAAATGGCTGCAATGTGCGCTTTGTCATGCTGATAATGTAGCATATTCTCCAGATTATTGCTTTTTAAAAGATTGACGCATGATAGCTTCTAGTCATAAATTATTAATGTATTATTATTACCAATATTTATACATGTTTAATGCCTTTTTTAAATTGATTTTGCTACTTACACGGCAGCGTGTGTCATGATATGAGTGCTTGCGTGTGGTCTACATGAATGAAGAGTTCATTTAAATGTATTCTTATAAAAGGGAAAGAGTTAAAATGTGCATCAGCAGGAGTAAATGGGTATGTTTTATACAAGATTTATATATAGTTGTCAGTTAGATAAATTTAGTTAGTGTCAGTTTAGGTTTTTGCACGTGTTCTGCGTACGCTGCATTTTGCAAGCACTGAGCACCGATCAGGTAGTGTCCATTACTGATCGCGTCTGCTCTTTTTTTTTTTGTGCGGTAAAAACTTTTTCCTGCAGCAAAAACTTTTTTTTTTTATTTTATTTATTTATTTTTTTAATTCAAAGTTAATACTAAAAACACCTTCACGTGTAAACCACTACATACACACCCCTCACATCTAAATAAAGTTTTACACGTTTCACCATCCACCCCAATAAACTAAAAATGTTCCAATCATCCAACGAGTGTACCGGCAGAAGAGGCATACGCCATCCTTGCCTCTGATACCGAGTCGGCCACTGAAGGAGAAAGAACGCCACTTTCCTCTACTCCTCACCCCCTCATCATCATCATCATCATGCGGCTGATGAGGGACCCTCTAGGAGGCGCCCCAGAACGACCGCTGAGGCAGCCCCCAGAGTGACCCACATGGACCCCCACCCCCTGAATGCTTATGAGCCCCAAATTCCAGAGTTTGTGGGAAACTCTGGAATTCAAATTGACTGCACAGGTTCACAGAAATTGATTTTTCAAAATCTTTTCAGTGACGATTTAGTAAATCTTATCGTGGCCGCAAACAAATTTATAGACGCCCAGCAGTTCATTACCCCAGAACCCCACATCACAATTCGCAAGACCCCTAGGTTGGACCCCAGTAACAGCGTCAGAAATAAAAATTTTCTGGGGGCTTGTGTGGTTTCTTTGTTACTGCGTGACAAAGAAAAGACTGCATGGGAAGCATTCCAGTTAGTCGTGACAGAAGTTTTTGGAAACACCAAGGCCAGATAACTATGAGTAGTTAGTGGAAAATCTCCTCAAGGCATATAAAAACCTGGGAATGTAACATGTCTTTAACACGTTGCCGACCTAGGGACGAGAATGCTCGTCCTAATATGGCGTTACTTAACGCCCTAGGACGAGCATTCTCGTCCTAGGGTTAACGTGCCGCTGGCTGCCCGCTGCCGCAATCTACAGCAGGGGCCCGGCTGATACTAACAGCCGGGCCTCTGCTGTATCCGCCAGCACCGGTGATTACACTGATGCCGGCGGATTAACCCCTTGTATGCCGCGGTCACGCTGACCGCGGCATACAAGGTAATTGCGGCAGTTTTTTAAAGCCATCGGGTCCCCGTGAGGCGGTGGGGGGGGCCCGATGGCTGAGATGGAAGTCCCGATGCCTTGCCCAGAGGCATCGGGACTCCCATCTATGGAAGCCCAGGAGACCAGCCACAGCGCTGGGTCTCCTAGGCAACGGTCAGCGTCTCACAGTGTGAGACGCTGACAGTTGAATGCAGCACAATACAGATGTATTGTGCTGCATTCAATCAGGGATCAGACCCTGAAATGTTAAAGTCCCTTACTGGGACATAAGTGGAATGTAAAAAAAAAAGTTAAATAAAAGTGTTTTAACAAAAAATAATAATAATAATAATAATAATAATAATAATAAAGTTTCAAAAAAAAAAAAGCCCATTCCCCATAAAGAAACACATAAAAATAGGAAAAAAAAAATGAAAAATATACATATTAGGTATCGCCACGTCCGTAAAAACCTGCTTTATTAAAATATCACATGATCCAGCCCAGCCCGGTCAACACTGTAAAAAAATAAAAAATAAAACTGTCTAAAAAAAGTAATTTTTGGTCACATTTCATCACAAAAAATGTAATACCATGCGATCAAAAAGTGTATGCCCCAAAATAGTACCAATCTAACCGTCATCTCATCCTGCAAAAAATGAGCCCCTACCCGAGACAATCGCCCAAAAAATAAAAAAACTACAGCTCTCTGACTATGGTGACCCTAAAACATGATTTTTCTTTGTTTTCAAAAATGGTATTATTGTATAAAACTTAAAAAATAAAAATAAGTATACATGTTAGGTATCGCCACGTCCGTAAAAACCTGCTCTACAAAAATATAGCATGATCTCTCCCCTCAAGTGAACACTGTAAAAAATAAAAAATAAAAACTGTCTAAAAAAAAGCCATTTTGTGTCACATTTCATCACAAAAATTGTAATACCAAGCGATCAAAAAAGCGTATGCCCCCAAAAATAGTGCCAATCTAATGTCATCTCATTCCCGCAAAAAATGAGCCCCTACCTGAGACAATCGCCAAAAAAATAAAAAAACTACAGCTCTCTGACTATGGAGACACTGAAACATGATTTTTTTTTGTTTCAAAAAGGATATTTATTGTGTAAAACTTAAATAAATAAAAATAAGTATACATGTTAGGTATCGCCACGTCCGTAAAAACCTGCTCTACAAAAATATAGCATGATCTCTCCCCTCAGGTGAACACTGTAAAAATAAAAAATAAAAACTGTCTAAAAAAAGCCATTTTTTGTCACATTTCATCATAAAAAATGTAATACAAGCGATCAAAAAGCGTATGCCCCCAAAAATAGTACCAATCTAATCGTCATCTCATCCAGCAAAAAATTAGCCCCTACCTGAGACAATCGCCCAAAAAAATAAAAAAACTACAGCTCTATGACTATGGAGACACTAAAATGTGATTTTTTTTTTGTGCTTCAAAATATTGTGTAAAACTTAATAAATTAAAAAAGTATACATATTAGATATTGCCCGCGTCCCGTAACGACCTGCTCTATAAAAATATCACACGATCTAACCTGTCAGATGAATGTTGTAAATAACAAAAAATAAAAACAATGCCAAAACTGCTAGTTTTTGTTATCTTGCCTCACAAAAAGTGTAATATAGAGCTACCAAAAATCATATGTACCCTAAAATAGCACTAACAAAACTGCCAACTTATCTCATAGTTTCCAAAATGGTGTCAGTTTTTTGGAGTTTCCTACTCTAGGGGTGCATCAAATGTGACATGGCAACTTAAACTTTTTCCAGTGAAATCTGCCCTGGCGTTCCTTTCCTTCTGTGCCCTGCCGTGTGCATGTACAGCAGTTTACGATGACAAATGGGGCATTTCTGTAAACTACAGAATCAGGGTAATAATTACTGAGTTTTGTTTGGCAGTTAACCCTTGCTTTATTTCTCAGAATAAAATGATTCATATGGAAAATCTGTCAAAAAAGTGAAATTCCGGAAATTTTGGCTACATTTTCCTTTAATTCTTTGTGGAACACCTAAAGGGTTAAAAACGTTTGTAAAATCAGTTTTGAATACCTTGAGGGTGTAGTTTCTAAAATGGGGTCATTTTTGGGTGGTTTCTATGATGGAAGCCTCACAAAGTGACTTCAAACCTGAACTGGTCCTTAAAAAGTGGGTTTTGGAAATTTTGTGAAAAATTTCAAGATTTGCTTCTAAATTTCTAAGCCTTCTAACGTCCCAAAAAAAATAAAATGTAATTTTCAAAGTGATCCAAACCTGAAGTAGACACATAGGGAATGTAAAGTCATAACTATTTTTGGAGGGCATTACTATGTATTTTAAAAGTAGAGAAATTGACATTTGGAAATTTGGAAATTTTTCTAAATTTTTGGTAAAATTTGGTATTTTTTTATAAATAAGAATGAAATATTTTGACTCAAATTTACCACTGTCATGAAGTACAATATGTGACGAGAAAACAATCTCAGAATGGCCTGGATAAGTAAAGCGTTCTAAAGTTATCACCACATAAAGTGAGACATGTCAGATTTGCTTAAAATGGCCTGGTCCTTAAGGTGAAAAATGGCTGGGTCCTTAAGGGGTTAAAGATTCATTTCTTGCACTCTCATCTAGACTTCTAGCAATGAACATGGTGAACGATTTCACCAGGAAATTGCGACTATGGAAAAAAGGTATCAGGGTAAATGGAACCCATCAATGCTTGCAGATTACTGTTGGACAGTTAAGAGACAATCCCATGTATGAATACAAAAGTGTAAATGCACCGAGTAGCCATTGAATAAGGACCTACATTCCAGAGTTCAATAAACATAATTAATTTGTAAAAATTCTTAGATATGCCTGTAAATTGTAGTTGATTTCAGATAGAACTAAGTTTCCTATGAATATATTTCAAAAGTTTATGAACAGTAAACTTGCTTCCTTATGATTGCAGAAGTAATAAATATGTAGGCTATTTTATTCTATACAATTCACAAAACAGTAAAATGAGAACTCTTCGATATCATAGAAACTAGAGCCAATTAACATTTTTCCTTGTGATATTTGAATTCAGCACATAAAAAATCATTAAGAAATGGATAATTTTATTTCTGATAACTTTTGAAAATTTGTTGACCAGTGTTATCGCGCACGGTACTTGCATGGACGTCTGTGACCTCACTATTATGAAGCATATGACCCACCTCCACTGCCATGTTTGTCTAATAGACCTTGTCATGAGCTGATTTGTTGACTCCGATATTTTTGCCTGTCCAAGCAGTTGCTTGTTCTGAATAAGCATACTTTAACTGAAAAAGATGCCTGCCCTTGTTTATGCACACGAAGTTTTAATGTCAAAAGAGACAGTGGCTTGTTTTGAACAAACCTGAAAAATCTCTCTTAATTTGGGAGCAGCAGCAGCACAGTATAGATGTGGAAAGGATAAGGTGTGTAGGGGTAAAAGTGGCATGCAACAGCAATATTATTGTTAGCAATAGCAGCACAGCATGGAACAAGGCAGTAGATGTGGCTGTAAAAGCAGTAGACACTGTTTTTATGAACCCGTGCACTGCTAGTGTATTCCTCACAGGTAGTCTCCCGAGTAGTAGATCGTGTACCCTATGTGAATTTTGCTGCTATTTGTGCTGGCTGCAGTAACATTTTAACCACTACCCATACCTGGAGGGCCCAGGCAACTTTGCAAAGTTGCATTATTGGCATTATTGCTTTATTGCTTTTGCTGCAACTACCCATTATCTTGCAGCACTATGTAATGCGTTTAATAACACGCCACTGGTATAAAAATGGCATCATTGAGGTATTGCTTTTGCTATAACTTACCTGTTGTCTGTCTCTTCATATACAGGAAAAACGTTTTTTTTATGTAGGGAGTTTTGTAATGCAGAACTATCTGCTAGCACACAAGTAGGTGATCAGCCCCTCTCTCTCTCATAGCTCATTAAAGTTCTCCCTGATTAAATTCCCTAAAATCTACCCAATTATATCTCCATACTGTTTCCATATTCTCTTCCTATAGTGTCCCTATCTCACAACATTAGCTGCTTGTGTCTGTAATAGCAGAAACTGCCATAACACACCCTTTTAGATCTGAAGCTGACCACAGTATGCCATTCTATGACATTCTCAGCAAAGGACCTTCCTCAATTCTGTATCTGATTGGCTGATTCAGGCTGTGTTAGCCTCTAGGCCAATTCAGGGCAAGTTGTCCCACGCAACCCCCCCAACACACACACACACACACAATCACACGTCTTCCCAATGTCATGTGATCCAAAATCTTCTTTCTTGTTCCCACCAATATTCACAGTAAAATGCCTCTGGGCACCATTTTTACATGAATCTTCAGATACTGTATGTTCGGTGGACACATTTATGAGAAATTCGTAGCAAATCCAAATCATTACGAATCGATTCTCTCATCTCTAATATACATGTTTTTCTCTCTTTAACATGATTTTTTTTAAAATATATTCTCTAGCTGCCTGTTTCTCAACACCTTGTCTTGTTAAAATAGATAATTGGAATGTGGCATTCTCGTATGCACAGAATTATATCAGCAGACACAATAATATAGCACTCTCAATAAGTGAGGTTGTCATAGTAACATCCTTTTGCACAATTTTAGATTAAAGAAATAATTTCACTTTATACATCTTTCCTAATCCTATAAACAAAACATCTTGTTCTGAAAACCTCAGATCCCATCACTCGGAGTGTCTTTTTAGGCTTTGTTCACATCTTTTTTCTGTTCTGTCATAGGAGCAGAAAGGCACCGACAGAAATCCCTCATTTACCCCCCAAAAAAATGTGGTGATCACACATGCATTCGATATAAATGGGACTGATGGAGTTAAATTATTCTGTAACTGTATATCTGTCAGTCCCATGTGCATGCTTGATCACTGATCCATGCAGGGCACAAGGTCAGTAATATACATTCAATGGAGGCAGATAATACAACTGCAGTGGGGATCGGGGTAGGGTGGATTCCCAACAAGAAAAAAAATGCATTTTCATGCAGCCATCACTAGGGAGAGATCAATGCAAAGAAATCAGTTCAGCATTCATTCTAGTAAATTGTAACTGTATAAAAATTCATATACACTGAGCTCCCCCTGGTGGTGGCTGCATTTATCAATGCTGTTGACAGTTAACCCCTTGACACTGCAGGTTGTTTTGGCCTTAAGGACCAAGCCAAATTTTTTAACTCTGACATGCATCACTTTATGTGGTAATAACTTTGGAACGCTTTTACTTATCCAAGCCATTCTGAGATTGTTTTCTCGTGACACATTTTACTTCATGATAGTGGTAAATTTGAGTCAATATATTTCTCCTTTATTTAAAAAAAATCCCAAATTTACCAAAAATTTGGAAAAATTCACAATTTTCTAAATTTGAATTTCTCTTCTTTTAAGACAGATAGTAATCGCTCATAAAATAGTTATCAGTCATTATTCCCCATAAGTCTACTTTATATAGGCATCATTTTGTAAATGTCATTTTTACTTTTTTAGGACGTTAGAAGGCTTAGAAGTTTAGGAGCCAATTTTCAAATTTTCAACAAAATTTCCAAAACCATTTTTTTAAGCACCAGTTCAGTTATAAAGTGATTTTGAGGAGCTTACATAATGGAAACCAAGCATAAATCACCCCATTTTAGAAACTACACCCCTCAAATTATTCAAAACGGATGTTACAAACTTTGTTAACTCTTGAGGTGTTCCACAAGAATTAAAGGAACATGGAGACGAAATTTAAAAATTTTATTTTTTTAGCAGATTTTTCATGTTAAGCAATTTTTTCTTGCAACACAGCAAGGGTTAATAGCAAACTAAACATCAATATACATTACTCTGATTCTTCAGTTTACAGAAATACCACATATGTGGTGCTAAACGTCTCTCTATGGGTTTGTGGAAGTGGTCAGAAGTAAAGGAGCACCATACAGATTTTGGAGGTAGATTTTTCTAGAATGGTTTTTAGGTACCATTTTGTAACTGAGAGACCCTGACGTACCCCTACAGTGGAAACCCTTAAAAAGTGACCCCATTTTGGAAACTACACCCTTCAAAGAATATATTAAGGGGGGTACTGACAACTTTGACCCCCTAAGCGTTTTACGGAATTTGGAAACACTTGGCTGTGAAAATAAAAAGTTTCATTTCTTCAAATAAAATGCTGCTTTAGCCCCCAATTTTTTTTCATTTTCACAAGGGGTAACAGGAGAAAAGCACCCCATAATTTGTTCCCCATTTTCTCCTGAATACGGCAAAACCCCATATGTGTGTGGTGGTAAACTGCTGTGGGGGCACATGGCAGGACTCAGAACAGAAGGAGCACCATATGGATTTTGCAGACCAGATTTTGATGGATTGGTTTGCGGGAGCCATTGATTTTTATTTTTTTGAGTTATTGTCTTATGTGGGGGCTGATTTTTTGCGGGATGAGATGACGTTTTCATTGGTACTATTTTGGGGTACATAAGACTTTTTTAGCAATTGATATTACACTTTTTGTGAGTCAAGGTGAAAAAAAATAGCTGTTTTGACATTGTTTTTTTAATTTTGTTTTTTACAGCATTCACCTGAGGGGAAATGTAATGTGATATTTTTATAGAGCAGGTTGTTACGGATGCGGCAATACCCAATATGTGTATCATTTTTTATTTTTGTTCAGTTTTACACATTAGATGCATTTTTGAACAGTATAAAATCTTTTTTTTGTGTTGCCATTTTCTGAGAGCCATATTTTTTTTTATTTTTTGGGCAATTGTCTTAGGTAGGGTCTCATTTTTTGCGGGACGAGATGATGGTTTGATTGGTACCATTTTGGGGTAAATACACCTTTTTGATCGCCTGCTATTACATTTTTTGTGAGGCAAAGTGACAAAAAATGGCTCTTTTGGCATAGTTTTTTTTAAAAAAAATTTCTGTGTTCACCCGGTGGGGTGGATCATGAGACACTTTTATAGAGCCGGTTGATACGGACGCGGCGATACCTAGCAGCAGAGGCGGCCCTATGGCAGAGAGAGGGGAGCTTTCTCCCTCTCAACATCATGGATGCCTATTCCGATTTCAGCAGTAGCAGCAGAGATCGTGAGCCGCTGCCATCATTGCAGCCACAGAGGATCGGGAGGCAGAGGGGTAGCAGGAAGCAATGGGGGGAGAAATGGCCACATAAAGGGGGGGGAAGGAGGCATGGGGAACTCACTTACCCCCGGGGGCACTACGTTCTTGCCGGTTTTCAGGTTGTGATCTCCAGGATAGAGATCACAGCCTGAAACTGGCTTTTTTTTTCTATATGGAGCGCATCGATTAGTTAGTCTGCAGAGAGACTAACCAATCAGAGAGCTTGCCGGCAAGAGACCAGTCTGATTGGTCCTTGCCGGCAGCCCCAGTGTCTCTGCTCTCTGGGAGAGCGGAGACTCCAGGGCTGTGACACTTTATAGTGTCACAGCCCCGGTAAGCATTTTGGACGTACCTGTACGTCCAAATGCAGTAAATTACTTGCAATTTGGACGTACAGTTACGTCCAAATGCGCAAAGGGGTTAATATTGAGAAACATGGTGTTCACAATGAGCATCTTAATTGTGAAGCACTGATTTTAGCTTTTCCAAAGTAGAAGTGGTTGGAGGTGGCAGGTCACTTTTTAATGAAAATGTCTTCAACTTAATAAAGAAAACTTAAATTCATCAGAAATTTGGGCCGTTGCGCTTTGCGTTGCCTGGGAATGATTGTTGCATGCATATTGCGAAGGGTAGAGGGCCCATGCTAAGTTTTGCTATGAGGCCGTGAGATCTGTTTATGGTCCTCTGTTCTTATGATTGGTGTGGTCCTTATGGTCAGACCCCAAGCAATCAGTTTCCTCTTGCTAACTCTTTTGGTGCCAACTGAGGTGCCTGGCTTCCAATAAATTCAGGGAAAACAGGTTCCACATATATGCTGAGCCCACTTTGCATTTTTCCTTTTTCTGGTGCCAAATTGTATCCAATGAATACAGGGAGAACAGGCCACAGCTTTATACTTGCAGTAATTAAAATCAGACTGTGGAAGAAATAGGTTAGTCAGGAGTACACAACCAGAATGGAGACAGTCACATCTCCAAATGCAGACTGCAAAGTTAGTCAGCGCATCCCGATGCACAGGTGCAAGTCGCCATGGGGCGAAAATACAAAAACAAACACAATGCAACGGCACTCTGCAAACACAAAAAAAAACAAAGTATATAAAATAGCGCCACACTTACTATAAAGAATATACTAATGGTATACTCAGTATATAAATGTGAGATTCCTGGCAAATACATTTTGTACAAAATCAGTCGCACCTGTCCACCATGGCAAAGTGAGCTCTCTTTGCAGTTTGCATTTGGAGATGTGTCTCTCTCCCAGGCTGATTTAAATAATGCAGGTATAAAGTTGTAGCCTGGTCTCTCTCTATTTATTGGAGGTCATTTGTCACCAGTAGAGGTAAAATACAGAGTGGGCTCAGCATGTATGTGGAACCTGCCTTCCCTGAATTTAATGGAGGCTAGTTGGCACCAAAGAGGTAGCATTTAGCGTAGGTTTCTATCCAAAAGAGATCACCTTGCCGTGGTGTATAGGCACAATTGAGATAGAAAGACACAAAGAATTTTGTACAAAATGTATTTGCCAAGAATCTCCATTTATATAATGAGTATATCATTAGCACTTGTATATATTTTCTAAAGCAAGTATGGCAGTATTTTAAATATTTTATTTTTGTATCGCAGTGTACTGTTGAATTGTGTTTTTTTTTTTTTTTTTTTTTTAATTATTTTCAGCCATGACAACATGCACTTGTGCATTGGGATGTCCCCCAAAAATGCCATTAAAGTATGGAAAATATGGAGTAATTTCTTTTGGAATGCAAAGATGGAAAAATGAAAAAAAAAAATCAGTACCAAACGGGGTCACATCCTTAAAGGGAACCTGTCATCAACTTTATGCTGCCCATACTATCAGCAGAATGAAGTAGAGACAGGAGAGTTGATTTCAGCGGTCTGTCATTTATAAGTTAAAAGTAAGTGGTTGCCGAAAACCAGTATCATAATCATTGCAGCACAGGCCTTGAAAAGAGTCACGGCCATCTGAGAAGAGTCATGGTTATTCATAAATTATTGCTCTCCTCACCTATCTGCTGATGACTGACAGTCTTCTACCTAGTTTTCTTCCTTTCTCTCTAGTAGAGAACTGCCAATCATCAGCAGATGGGCGTGAGAGCAGGAGATTATGAATAACCATGACTCTTCTCTGGCCTGAGCTGCAATGATTATGATGCTGGTTCTCAGCAACCACTTACTTTTAGCTCCTGAGTGACACAGCACTGAAATCAGCATTTATGTCACTAATTTATGTTGTCCTCAGTGAGGTCAACATAAAGTTGATGACAGGTTCCCTTTAAGGGGTAACATAAAGTTGATGACAGGTTCCCTTTAAGGGGTAAATAATGCTTAATTTAGAAAAGCCTAAAAAGTATCCCAAACTATTTATGATGGGGCAGAAGAATATTGATCTAAGAATAACTATGAATCTAAGAATGACAAACACTACTTGAAATTTTTTTCATGCAAGTCAAATCAAGTAAACCAATAAGAGTTAAATCTTATTACCACTTTACTCTACCACTATTTCCCTACCAGACTTAAAACCAGTAATTAACCTAAAGCCTCCCTAGTTTTTTAAAATTGTTTTTTCAGGCCTATTGTCAGGATAGGCCATCGATATCAGATCAGCGGCATCTGACAACCCACACCTCTGCTGATGAGCTGTGCTAGAGTAGCTCCGTTGCTGGAAGTCATTACCGGACCTACACAGATCCACCTATTGCGTAGTGGACAGAGCTGTTTAGTTCTGTTGTATCGCCCATTCACTTCAATGGGAGCAATGCTGCAGTAACCAGTTCCGTCCTCTACACAATGGATGGAGCTATGTATTTCTGCACCAACTTCCAGCATAGGAGCTACTCTGAAACAGCTGATCAACGAGGTATCAGACCCTCGAAAATTGGATATTGATGACTTATCCTGAGGACAGTCCGTCAATATTAAAATCCCCCCAAACCCCTTTTCCTTTTTCCTATATTTTATTTTCATGAACATGTCTTTAATCCAAAAAACATTTTGAATCAGAACATGGGAAGAAGACATACGAAAGCAAAAATAATAATCCCCTCAAACACAACATACAATG
>ONZH01011369.1:0-30818 GCA_900303285.1 Rhinella marina | reverse complement strand
GGGTTCCAGGGAGTATGTACCACATGGCAATCTCCATCTAAAAAGTCATGCCACACTTGATCAATCTCATAATTTACGACTGTACCGGTTGATGCTAAATTTTAGTTGGGGTCCTGCGTCGTCATTCTAAATACATCCGGCTGTTGTCACCACCACACACGCTAGCCCAGGGGGCACTCCTCTGGCTCTTCCAGCGAAACCTCCTTCCCCCCAGCCTGCCCCCCCCACCTACAGGCCCTCTCTCCAAACAATTTACGTCTATGTCCTATCTTTCTCTCTCTCCAAACTATTTTTCCGGATAGCTGCCATATACGGTTTTAAACTGAGTAGTATACATACCACAGTGATCAATCTCATAATTTACGACTGTACCGGTTGATGCTAAATTTTTAAGTTGGGGTCCTGCGTCGTCATTCTAAATACATCCAGCTGTTGTCACCACCACACACGCTAGCCCAGGGGGAACTCCTCTGGCTCTTCCAGCGAAACCTCCTTCCCCCCACCTACAGGCCCTCTCTCCATACTCTTTACCCGGATAGGGGACGTATTAGTTGTATTATTGTAGTGATTGTACTGATGTTTTTTGTTTTTCTTCTTTTAATTGCCTCCTAACCAGGGCTGTATTTAGGGTTCATGCTGCCCTAGGCACTCTCTGTGATAACACGCCCCAACCGCCCCCCCCCCAACGTGACCAATTCCCCCACGCCCCCAAATAGTAGCATAGTAGCCTCTCCTCAGCCCCCCCCCCCACACCATAGTAGCCTCCTCCCCCCACAGTAGCATAGTAGCCTCTCCTTAGAACCCCCCACCCCATAGTAGCCTCGTTACCCCCACCCCCCATAATAGCCTCTTCTCATCCCCCCACCTCATAGTAGCCTCTCCTCGTTACCCCACCCCCCATAGTAGCCTCCTCCCCCCACAGTAGCATAGTAGTCTCTCCTCAGTAGCCCCCCAACGACATAGTAGCCTTGTTACCCCACCCCCCATAGTAGCCTCCTCCTGGACTTATTACAGTGACCTATCCTCCCCCCCAACCCCCTGGATACTAAAAAATGGTCCTCTGCCAAGCCAATTAACCCCCACCCAACTACCCCACCATCCCCATACACCCAACTACCCTCAGTCTGTACCCCCCCCGCCCACCTGCCGCTGGTGCACCTAGATTTTCTGATGCCCAAGGCAAAACTTGAAATTGAAACGCCCCAGCCCCCAAAGCTAAATTCTCAACCTAATCCCTTCCCGCCAGTCCTACTGTTAAAGGGGTTGTCCTCTTTTTACTACTGATGACCTATCCTCACGATAGGTCATCAATATCAGATCGGCTGGGGTCCTCCGGCACCCTGACGATCAGCTGTTTGAAGAGAGAGCAGAGCTCATATGAGAGCTGCTTTCTCTGCTCTGTTCACCTGGCTCGCCATAGAATTTGCAGTGAAGAGCAGTAAACAGAGCAGAGAAAGCAGCGCTCGTACAAAAAAAAAAAAAAAAAAAGACAACCCCTTCAAAGACAGACTTGGAAAACATTTCATACAGCACTACAGAGAATACAGGGTCATACAGCGCCACATATGTACCTCTTACATCCAGTGACTTCTCTTCTCTGATGTAGACGTTCTCTTTCCTCTTCTTCTGTCAGACCAGACCGCCATGGTGACTTCTTTCAGCTGTGCTTCGTCTCTGAAGAGTGCAACAAACAGACATCTTACTTTCCTACTTTTCCATCATCCTCTCACCTTCTCCACATCTCACCCTGCCCACCCCCCATACTATACTACAGAAACAGCCCCCCTGAAAATACTGGCACCACACAGAAAAAACAGTACCCCCCTTACCTATCAGAATCAGATCCCCATATCAAACCCCAGATGAGACCCCCCATCTACAGACCCCCATTAGACCTCCAAACTCCCATATCTGACCCCCATTAGACCTCCAAACTCCCATATCTGACCCTCATTAGACCTCCAAAGCCCCAATCAGACCTCCAGACCCTCAATCAGACCTCCTTCAGACCCCTAATTAGATCCCTAATCATACCCCCCCCCCCCCTTCTGGCCCCATATCATACTCTTGTGGCCCATGGTCAGACCCCCCCATCCTTCTGGCCCCATGTCAGAACCCTTTTTCTGGCCCCCATTTTAGACCTCCCTTTCTGGTCCCCATTTCTGTCCCACCATTTCAGACCCCCCCCCATTCTGTCCCACCATTTCAGACCCCCCCCCATTCTGTTCCACTATTTCAGATCCCCCCATTCTGTCCCACCATTTCAGACCCCCCCCCCATTCTGTCCCACCATTTCAGAACCCCCCCCCCATTCTGTCCCACCATTTCAGAACCCCCCATTCTGTCCCACCATTTCAGAACCCCCCCATTCTGTCCCACCATTTCAGAACCCCCCTCCATTCTGTCCCACCATTTCAGACCCCCCCCCATTCTGTCCACCATTTCAGATCCCCCCCCATTCTGTCCCACCATTTCAGATCCCCCCCCATTCTGTCCCACCATTTCAGATTCCCCTATTCTGTTGCCACTTTTTCATTCTGTCCCCACCATTTCAGACCCCCCCCATTGTGTCCCCACCATTTCAGATCCCCCCCATTCTGTTGCCACTTTTCAGATGCCCCACTCTGTCCAGATCCCTTTTTGGCCCCCCACTTCAGATCAGACAAGAAAAAAAAAAACAACAACTTACCTCTGGTCCTGGCTGTGTCCCCGCTCTCTCCTCTTCCAGGGGCCCGCGCTGAAGTCACCTGACCTCCTGCAGCGTCAGGTCAGGGGCGCTCTGTACGTCCTGACGCTGCAGGCAGTCAGGACACAGCAGCGCCGGCAAGCAGGAGGAGGGGTAAGTACTGTACAGCGCTACCAGCGCTTCACTCCCCCTCCTCCTGCAGGCTAGGGGCTTCATTATGGGCCGCTAGTTCCCACAGCACCCCCCCCCCCCAGGGGAAAAATAAAAAATAAAAAGCCAGGATGGTTTTACAATTTTTTTTTTTTTTTTTTACAATATCATTATAGATTAACCCGGCGGGGTGCCGCCCCCCGCAACCGCCGCCTAGGCACCGTGCCCCCGGTGCCTAGTTGGTAATATAGCCCTGCTCCTGACCTGTGATAGGCAGAGCATGGACACTCCCCTGGCCAGAGCAAGCTCTTTTTCCGTTTTCCATGTTCGAAAAATCCATTAAATATGGGGTCCCAAGATAGGGGACGTATACGGTATTAAACTGAGAAGAATCGATACCATACGGGTTAAAGCAACAGTTTTTCCAAATCCATTCCAGCTGTTGTCACCACCACACACACTAGCCCAGGGGGCACTCCTCTGGCTCTTCCAGCGAAACCTTATTCCCCCCCACCTACAGGCCCTCTCTCCAAACAATTTTCCCAGGTAGGGGGACGTATTAGATATTGTACTGATTTTGAATTGCCTCCTGCGATAGATGGGAATTGAACCCGGATCAACTGCTTGGGAAGTAGCTATGCTCACCACTATACCACCAGCAGCCACAGCAACTGAAGAACAGATACTAAACTTGATTTCAGCTGCAGTGCCAGCATGAGCAGTGGTGTCACCTGCAGGCGGTGATGGACCTTCGTTGCACCTAGTTGGGTGCTTCCCTAACATGTGATGGGTATTTGCCTCGCCTTTCTTGGTCTGGGTGAGCACAATTGCCATGAGGGTAACCACCAGGCTGTTGCCTGAGAATTTGGGGTAATGGTGGGATTAGGCAGCCTCAGAGGCATCCATGCATGCTGCCCCTGCTGTTTCCTGTCCATTTCCGTGGTGTTTCCATCATTTTCTGAGGTTTCCAGGTTTTCACCCAGCCTTCCCTAGGCAGAGCCTTGGTCCCCCGCAAAAATGCTTGAGTCTGCCATTGACTTCAATGGGGTTCGTTACTCGAAACGAGCACCCGAGCATCGGGAAAAGTTCGACTCGAATAACGAGCACCCGAGCATTTTAGTGCTCGCTCATCTCTATATCTGGATACAGTCCAGTTTTCACTGATGATTTCAGAGATGCTATGTGTTATTCACCTGTTTTTCTTCAGTCCCATGAAATTTGGATGTTAGATGCAATCTTGATGGTAAAACACTGAAACACTGAATGCAGTAATAGACAAAACTGATTCATCTTGCAAAACCCCAAATCACTGTAGCCAAGTTTGCACTGCAGATTAGTTAGAGAAACTTAATCACTAGAGAGTGATTTCACAGCGATTTTATTAGCAGGAGATTTTCCTGTTACTTTGGGGAGGAAGTAGATTGGAAACCATTTGGAAATGCCAGCATGTAGAGATTAAAACATATCGCTACTCACTTGTCTGCAGCAATTTCACCACACTTTTATCTCTAGCGATTAAATCACTCCTGCAGTACTCACTTTGCTGCATTCCCTATAGAAAGTTATTTCATTTTGTAGCGAGAAAAAGTCTATGTGCAGCCTCAGCATCAAAAGTCTACATGTAGCCTCTTGCATCATTGCAGTATGACAGCAAGTAGATTTAACCCCTTCAACATCCATGACATACCTGTACGTCATAATGGCTGAGGGAATGTATGGAGCCGGCTGCTGCTCTGAACCTGCTCCATACATGGAGGGTGCTGGCTGTACTGTATAATACTGCAGACACCTGGTCACAATGAATGGGATTGGTAATGATGCCAAACCCAGTCATTTAACCCCTTAGATGCCGCAGTCAATAGTTATTTTTTGCATCTGTGAAGTTAGGCATTCCTATCGCCTTTCGATCGGAGCCTCCACAGTGATATCACAGGGCTCCAATTGTTTACCAGCCTGGGGTCTACTAAAGTTTCCCAGGCCTGTCATGGTAATCTGCCTGCAAAGCTGTGCATGAAGCAAAGCTCAGAAGGCAGACCGGCTGAATCCTAATCATCATAAAAGTTCTCTATTATGGTGCATGGGACACGGGGATCAAAAGATCACATGGTCTAGTCCCCAAAGGGGTTAAAGGTTACTAAGTAAAAATAGTAATAAAAAACAAAACATTTTAAAAGTTCACCTCTTTTCCCAATTTACACATAAAAATAAATAATAAAAAATATACATAACAGTAATCACCACGTCTGAAAATGTCTGAACTAATAACCCTAGTATGCATGACGTTAGAAATCTACACTTTCACATAACAAATCAAATCATATGGAGGAACTCAAATAAATAACTTTTACAAGTTTACATTATCACTAGGATTGTAGAGCATGGTACAATTCTTGATAAAAAATATTCCAAATGTAACTAATAGGTGCTAGTTGATCCATTTCCAACCTCGAAGGACGAGTTTGCTTATCAGATCGAAGGCTTCTCCGAATATTCTCATATCTATTCACTGACATTGTTGCTTTGTAGTATGGATCAGAATGCGGGTCTAGAAATAATTCTCTGATAGGTTTTCTGACACTCTGCCAGAAGTATAAGTCCAATATAAGCACAAAGTTCCTCTTTTGATATTATATTATATATTTTTCCATGTTTTGTTTTTTCCATAAGCAATGCATCATCCTTCTAAGTTTGTACAAAAAACCACCTCATCTGCAATATCATTAGAAAAAAAGTACAAAAAACATGGACAAGCGTGGACAAGCATTGTGGACTTCCTACAGCTCCTTGGGCTTTTCTCAGAATATTATGTAATGGGGTATGTCCAAGTACTGAAGGAGTACTGTCCCAAAGTACATTAGTTTTGGATGTTCTATTTATCAATTCTACTGGATCCACTTGTTCAGCATCAGAGGAATCACTGGACGAGGAAGCAGAGTGAATAGCTGCTGGCATGTAGTCTTCATCAGACAAAGAATGTTCACCTTCATCGTCACTTGCAAAAATTATTGCTTCGATCTCTTCATCAGTCAAACCCTTTTTTGAAGAATGTGCCATTGTTGACTTAGGTGCCATTCAGACGGCCGTGTTTTTGCGGATCCACAAAAACACAGATGATGGCCAGTGTGTGTTCCACAGCTTGCAGAACACACATGGCCTTACAAAATGGCCACACAAAATGCCTTTTCTTGTCTGCAATTGCGGACAAGAATAGGACATATTGTATCTTTTTTCGCGGAGCTATGGCTGTCCGCGATCTATTGATGCCCATTGAAATGAATGGAGCCACATCTATTCCTCAAAATTGCGAAAAAGATGGGGACCCATTCACAAGGTGGAGTCAGGAGTCAGTCTCCCTCCCAAGATCACATGGCCTTGACATTATCACAGGTCTTTCTACACACAGCCATGATCCACCCACCTCCCCAGCAACCCTGATTACAATAACACAGTAACTTGTGACACATAAACTGATGAGTATATAATAAACATAATAGGGGCCTAAAAGGCCTGTGTTATGTAAATATGTGGTTTTCCAAAAAAGTATTATTATATCAAAATGCCTATCACATAAAACTTTATAAACAACTGGAAATTACCCTCAACTACAAACTTGAGGAATACCTGGAGTTTCAAAATTCTAACTAAAGTAATCTTGCAGAAAATGGCAAACAAGTAAGCTACCGGGTTATGCATACTAGGGTTAAAATGTGAAAATATTTTTCATGTGCGGTGTACACCGTAATAGAAAAAAATAAAACCGTGATATGCCATTTTTTAGTGACCCTATCTTCCCACAAAAAGTGAATAACATGGATTAGAAAGTTGTATGTACCCCAAAAACTGTACTAATAAAAACTGCAGTTTGTCTTGCAAAAAAGAAGCTCTCATACAGCTCTTTAAATAGAAATATAAAAAAAGTTATGGCTGTCAGAAAATGACAATGCAAATAAATTTAGATTTTTTGTTCAAAGGTTCTTAAAGAAATTGTATTGAGCTGTAGAATAAAGAAGTCATGTCATTTTAGTGTACAGTAAAATGCTGTAATATCAAAACACAAAATTTTGTTGGAATTTAGTTTTTTCAGTTTTACCCCAAAATGAATTTTTTTCCCATTTTCTAATACAAGATGTGTTTCGATGCGTTTCTTATGCGTGTGGAAAAAAAACTGAAGGTTTACAAACAACATCTCCTAGCAACCATAAGTGATCTAGGAGATCTCTATTAGGGTGAATAGGACAATGGATCCCATGTTCTAGCCCCCTAAGTTTATTAAATAAAAAGTTTAAAAAAAACATTAAAATATTAAAAGTTTAAATCACCCCCCTTTTCCTAATTTTACAAATAAAAATATATTAACAATAAAAAATAAACATCAGACATCACCAGGTCCAAAACAAGGAACTATTAAAATATTTTGTAAAAATTCCTGTGCAGTGAATGCTGTAAGGAAAAAAAAAGTGATAACAAAAATAGTACCAATAAAAACAATACAGTTCGTTCCACAAAAAACAAGCCCTCACAGCCAACAGCCAATACTTTTCGGCTGTCCAGCAAAGCCAGACAAAGTCTCACGCGTGCGCCCTCAAGTCTCTATTAATGCGCCTGCACACTGCTGTACGCCGCTGTTAGGTAGTTTTTAGCAGCTCAATGCACAGGCTCCCAGGTGCAAATGTGCGGCAATACGTTGATGTGCACTAGCCCCCGGAAGCCTGCACCTGCGCATTGAGGCACTGAAAACTATCTAACAGCTAGGGTCTGAAATTATCAGAATGGGACAGTCCATAGTTATTGGCCACTTTTCACCCTAAAAATACCAGCCCCCTCAAAGGCAGAACCACCATATAAAATGGTTCCATCCCTGATGCCAATCTGGCTTTTCTCAGAACCCCTGGGGCTTTGGGTACCGGGGTAATAGAGAGGGGTTAATGTCATCTTTGGAATGGAAGAACACCACGGGCTGACAATAAGACCCAGTGATTGTTATTGAAGCGTCTGTTAGATACCTCAATTACCACCTCTGCAAAAAATGTACAAAAAAACACCCATTTTATTCCATAAATTCTACGTGACTCTTTTATGTTGTCCAGCGTATATGTCGCAGTCCAAGAGCGGATCTGTGAGAAAATAAACAGATAACAAAAATTAGATATCTTCCATAACTACACAAGACTTTGCAATAGTTTCTTTGTCAGGTTCCAGTGCCTTGCCCCCATTTTTCCCCTTCACTAATATAATGTCCCCCATAGTGACCCCAGCAGTAATAATGTCCCCCAGCATCGGCCAATACACTTTCTAGGTACCAGCACATGCTTAATAAGGGGCAATTCCTATGTTAGCCCCAAACGTTGCTGCTACACGTCTGCACTTTCAAATTCAGCTGTAATAACTAAAGAAAGATAACTTACTTCACTGAAAAAGGTGTGCCGTCTGAAACTTGTTTATCTCCAGCTTAAGTAATGTCTCCCATAATGACCCCCGGCATTATTAATGTCCCCTATGGTGATCCATATTGTCCCTCAGCATTATTAATATCCCTATAGTGGCCCATATTGTCCCTCAGCATTATTAATGTCCCCTATAGTGACCCATATTGTCCCTCAGCATTATTAATGTCCCCTATAGTGGCCCATATTGTCCCTCAGCATTGTTAATGTCCCCAATAGCGGCCCACAGTTTTAATGTTTTGCTGTAGAAAAAAAAAATACCTCCTCCACTTGCTCGCACATCAGCTCCCTCTTCTCTTTTCAAAAAGACCTGCCAAAGGACCTGCATTCAGCGAGCGTGGGGTGATCTCATCATACTGAGAGCAGTTCATTTGGCAGGTCTTTTCAATGAAGAGAGAAGAGACAGCAGCTACACAAGCAAGAGGATGAGGTGAGTACTTTTTTAACCCCTAGAAGGCCACATTGTCCCAGTGTATCCATTTTAAAGCCCATTAGACAAGTGCACTCCTATCTAAGTGGCCATTAAAAACCCATTGATTTCAATGGGATCTGGTTGGCAGTGAAATGTCCTATTATTTTACAGGTGCTATTCACTAGCTGTTAAAAAACAGCCATGTGAATAGCCTGATAGGCTTTATTGGTGCTAAAAATAGCCATGTGACAGCAGTTACTTAAACTGTAGCCTTAGGCCCTGATCACCGGCTTGTTTCCATTCTTCTGATCTGTCAAAAGAACAGAAAAACATTTTTAAAAAACGGATTTTTTATTTTGTGTCAGTTCCGTCAGAGACCTGTTATTTTTAATGGAAAAAAAAGTTCTGCGAGGAGGACTTTTTCTCCCGTCAAAAATAACAGATCTGATGGAACTGACACAAACGGTTGCAAAATAGGCATAATGGATGTTCAAAATAGAGAATTTTGTTTTTTCTGCATAATGTCACTACGTCATAATGTGGCTCCCAGTATTAGTAATGCCCTCATTAGAGGCTGCAGTATTAGTGCCCCCAGTAATATTAATGCCTCCATTAGTGGCCGCCAGAATTAATAATGCCCCCATTAGTGCCTGCCAGTAATATTAATGCCCCCATTAGTGCCCAAACGTATTAATAATGCACCCATTAGTGCCCCCCAGTAATATTAATGCCTCCATTAGTGCCCGCAGTATTAATAAAGCCCCCATTAGTGATCTGAGATCTGACTAGGCGTCCTATCATTGGGGGTCTGATCTGAGTGTCTGAATAGGGGTCTTATTAACAATGGGAGTCCGATCTGAGGTCTAATTGGGGGTCGTATTAATATTGAGGGTCTGATCTAAGGTCTGATTAATATTGGGGGTCTGATTGGGGCTCTGAGCTAATGTCTGATGAAAAATATTTTTTTTTCTTATTTTCCTCCTGTAAAACCTAGGTGCATCTTATGGGCAGATGCATCTTATAGATACAAAAAATACAGTAGTTTTATGGGAAAAAGTTTAGTATCAATTGTATTTTATACATTTAAATACCTGCTCATTATGGGATTTCAAGTCAAGGAGGTGGTCCTATCAATTAACTAACAGCCTTCCCTCTATGACTGTGTATACATATATAGCTGTCAATCACTAATAGGACTGTTCCTTGACTTCAAAGTCCAGAATGAGCTTGAATTTATATGTATGAATTACACTTTTTTACCTTTGGCTCATATGTCATGTTCAGCATGACAGGATCTCTTTAAGTCTACGGAGGACTCATTGTTTGCCGAGTGATCTGTAGTTTTCATTGATACCATTTTGGAGTGTGCTTGACATTTTGATCACTTTTTATTCAATTTTTTTAAGCTGATGAAGTGACCAAAAATGGCTTATTTGATTTGATTTTTTTTCAATAATGTGTTCACTGATAAATATTTTTATATTTTAATAGTATAGGTGTTTATATCTTTATATTTTTTTATTGTTTATCTTTATTTATAAAAATGGGAAAAAGAGGTCATTTGAATTTTTACAGTACTTTTCACTATGTAAGATGCACCTGACCATAAGACTCACCTATGCTTTAGAGGAGGAAAATAAGAAAAATATTTTTCATCAAACCTCAAATCAGACCTCAAATGATTTAACATTGCAGCCTATGGGAGATTCAGTGCACTCCTTTCCAGTCTTAGCTCAGGCAATGCCTGACAGGAACTTCACTAGGTCTGAGACTGCCATAGCAACTGAACAGCTCCCTCAATCTCGGCGCAATTAAGCCATTCAGTAGCACAGAGGGAAAAGACAACTCAGATGCCATGGTTGCAACTGACCACAGCGTCGGAAGGGTTAAATGTCAGTGATCAGTGTTATCAGCAATCATGGACTCTGGCCTATGGTTTTCTGCTGTGGAAAACTGTCTCTGAAATGACTGAGCAAATACATACATGTATATCCAGCCCATTAAAGTCTGTAGGGAGGGACAAGCTGCAGAGTCAGAACACACCAGATGCAGGTGCAGCTGCTACTGAGTGATTTATCACTCCTCTGGGCTGAATTATCAGGTGAAAAATTATCCAGCTCAGGGGTGAAATAAATCACCAACTCACTGCTGCAGTCACGCCTGGTGTCTCAGCGTTTTTTCTGCTATCAGCTGGTCTCTCCCATGTACCGATTTACATATTTGAACAGACAATTCAGAGACAGCGAGCAGATAGATAAAATATATCATAAAGTTTACTTTTATCACATACGATTGAATTATAATGAATAAAATAAAAGATTAGGTACACAGTAAGTTTTTCGTGATAAGTTTGATGCTTAAAAGGGTATTCCAGTTCGATGAGACCCCCACCAATCAACAGAATTTGGAGCTTGTATCCAGGGGCGGATTGGCCATAGACCTTACAGGGAAATTTCCCGGTGGGCCGATACCCAGGGGGCCATCTGGGTCCTCCTCATGGCCAGCCAGTGGAAGCTTTTGGGGATGTATTTTGTGCTGCTGGGGCAGTATTGTGTGATGGACTGTGTGTTTTGGCTCTGTTGGGATGGTATAATGTGCCACAATTTGGTACTGCTGACCCTGCCTTCCATCAATTTGGATCCAAATACAAAATGGGGCCACTTTTAGTATTTTTTCTGGGCACTTTAAATTCCTAGTCCGCCCCTGCTTGTATCCATTATTCCAACCACCACTCCTATCAAAGTCTATAGGACTGCCAGAGAAATGCATGGTCACCTGCTGATTACCACTGTGCCTGAATTCTAAAAGGGGTTGTCTATGATGAAAGCCTAGCTCAATCTAATAAAGGAGACCAGATCATATGAGAATTTCTATTATGCAACCTGAATGTCTAACCTGATCTTTTTCAGAATTTTTGGGGAATGGTGTATAAGTATATGCATAATAATTAATTTTCCTGTAGCTCAACTGAAAGTGACAAGAGAAGAGGATGGGAGTTGGAGGGGCATATTACATGATTTATTACTGTCACGTTAAGGATTTTGGGATATGATACATGAGCTACACCCAACTTCTTCCTGAAGTAACTGTAGATATGTATATTTAGTGTAAAGTTCTGATGGAGCTCAAGACCTTTAGTGCTGTGCTCTCACTGGCTGTGAGAGGAGTTAATCATAGTTTCTTCATATTTAAAAATAAGTAATAATAATTAATTAAAACACATTTCCTCTGCCTCCAGTTAGGTGTTATCAGTTTGCACTGGTAAGTATTTTACAGATCCACCCATGGAAAAAACACCTATGGGTCATCATTTACCAGCAGCTCTGTGGATATAAATATTTTGACTTCTTGTTTAAAAGGGCTCAGTATTTAGAACTAATAGTAGATACATCAACAATCTGAGGAAAAGCCACACCGTTTGGGTGTAACCTCCTGACTGGAGGCAGGAGAGCCTTCAACCCAGGTGGTAGTCAGTGCCTTGCATATGTAGTTCATGATAGAAACTATAGATTCATTTTTCAAATCATTCTAAAGCTATATTAAGTATAATGAATCTACATAAAATGTTGAACCTAATTTTATTTTTAAGAAATGGTGTTCATTGGAAGATAGTTGCATTAAGTGGCTACACAGTGAAACAAAGTCTTGTGCAGATCACAGTAAAATTGCAATTATTCTCTTTGGGTAAAAAATTTACTGTTTCTAGGCAAATACTAACAAGCTTGTATAACCTATTGTTAGGGTTAGGTCCATTCATAACTTTTTCATTCCTACAGCCCCATTGTCACTTGCTAGAGATCTACTATCAATCTTCTTGAGGTGTGATAATCCTCTTATTATAAAATAGCTAGGAGACATAGCTTAGTGGGGTGCAGAGGCTGACATCATTCTGGATGTGGGTGATGTCATTAAAGGGTGTGGCTAGTTATGACCAAAGTCCATACAACTTGAGATGCAGTCATTAAATGCAGTATTATAAAAACCATTCCAGGGAAATAACTGGTTTCAAAGTTAAAATACTGTTAAAAATATTTATTGCTAATTTATAGATCTGATATGTTTTGATTTACAGATGAAGCCGAGCTAAACTTGATGGTTAACGTGTTAAGTAAAGAATGGCAAGAAAAAGATATCTAACTTTTCAATGGATTTCAATGGCTTGAGATAACCAAGATAACACTGTGACATGTGTTATGAGACTCAATTTTAGCTCTTCTACATATGTAGTTGGATATTCATATGTATCAATTAAAATTATATAATATTAGTGGCAAGTTTGCAATTGTGCAAATTTTTTATTTCTTTATTACCATATTTTCTGGGGTTTTTTTGTCATTACCACATTTATATATAAAATCCTGAAGTGGACAATTTTTAAAGTTAAAGTTGACCTGTGTACACCATTTTATTTACATTGAAAGTTAAGGGGACTTCAACTACCCAGATATAGACTGGGAAACTGAAACCTGTATATCTGTATGTAAGACAATTACCTTTCCCAACTGGTTCAGGACCCGACTAGAGGGACAGCCATACTGGACTTAGTATTAACCAATAGACCTGACAGAACAACAGATGTGCAGGTTGGGGGACACCTGGGAAATAGTGACCATAATATAATAACCTTCAAATTGTCATTCAAAAGAGCGTTTCTTCAGGGAGGAACAAAAATACCAAACTTCAAAAAGCAAAATTTAACCAACTAAGAAAGGCCATAGACCTAACTAACTGGGACAAAGTCCTCAAAAATAAAAATACAGCCACAAAATGGGATATTTTTAAAAGCATCCTAATATCTAATTGTGAGAGGTACATACCTTATGGGAATAAAAGGTTAAGAAACAAGAAAAAACCTATGTGGATAAATAGAGCTGCAAAGAAAGCAATAAATGACAAAAAGAAAGCATTTAAATCACTAAAACAGGAGGGTGGCGAGGAAGCATTGAAAAACTATAAGGAAAAAAATAGAATATGTAAAAGACAAATAAAAGCAGCCAAACTAGAGACTGAGAGATTAATTTCTAAAGAGAGTAAAACTAACCCTAAAATGTTATTCAATTATATAAATAGTAAAAAGTATAAACCTGAAGGTGTCGGCCCCTTACAGAGTAACGAGGGGAAGTTGCAGAGAGCGATGAGGAGAAAGCAAAACTGCTAAATATTTTTTTATCCACTGTATTCACTGAGGAAAATAAACTGTCAGAGGAAATGCAGAATATAAAAGTAAATTCCCCATTAAAAGTGCCCTGTCTGTCCCAGGAAGAAATATAGAGATGTCTTAAAAAGATTAAAATAGACAAATCGCCAGGACCAGATGGCATACACCTCCGTATCCTAAGAGAATTAAGTAATGTCATAGCCAGACCCTTATTTCTGATATTTAAGGACTCTATACTGACAGGAAGTGTTCCAGAGGATTGGCACATAGCAAATGTGGTGCCAATATTCAAAAAGGGTCCAAAAACAGAGCCCGGGAACAATAGGCCGGTAAGTTTAACATCTGTCGTGGGTAAACTGTTTGAAGGTTTTCTAAGAGATGCTATCTTGGAGTTCCTCAATGAAAATAAGCAAATAACTCCATATCAGCATGGCTTCATGAGGGATCGGTCATGTCAAACTAATTTAATCAGCTTCTATGAGGAGGTAAGTCCTAGACTGGACCACGGAGAATCAATGGATGTCATATATCTGGACTTCTCCAAAGCATCTGACACTGTACCACATAAAAGGTTAGTATATAAAATGAGAATGCTTGGCCTGGGAGAAAATGTCTGTATGTGGGTAAGTAACTGGCTCAGTGCTAGAAAACAGAGGGTGGTTATTAACGGAACACACTCAGATTGGGTCACTGTCACTAGTGGGGTACCACAGGGGTCAGTATTGGGCCCTATTTTCTTCAATATATTTATTAATGATCTTGTAGAAGGCTTGCACAGTAAAATATAAATTTTTGTAGATGAATCTAAACTGTGTAAAGTAATTAACACAGAAGTGGACAGTACACTGCTACAGATGGACCTAGATAGATTGGAGGCTTGGGCAGAGAAGTGGCAGATGAGGTTTAACACTGACAAATGTAAGGTAATGCACATATGGAGGAATAATGCAAGTCACCAGTACATACTGAATGGTAAAACACTGGGTAGCACTGACTTGGAAAAGTACCTAGGAATTTTAGTGAATAACAAACTAAGCTGTAGAAACCAGTGTCAGACAGCTGCTGCCAAGGCCAATAAGATAATGGGCTGCATCAAAAGAGGCATAGATGCCCATGATGAGAACATAGTCCTGCCACTCTACAAATCACTAGTCAGACCACACATGGAGTATTGTGTATAGTTCTGGGCAGAGCTGGAGAGGGTTCAGAGGAGGGCAACTAAAGTCATAACTGGAATGGGTGGACTACAGTACCCAGAAAGATTATCAAAATTAGGGTTATTCACTTTAGAAAAAAGACAACTGAGGGGAGATCTAATAACAATGTATAAATATATCAGGGGTCAGTACAGAGATCTCTCCCACGATCTTTTTATCCCAAGGACTGTGACCGTGATGAGTGGACATCCCCTGTGCCTGGAGGAAAGAAGGTTTGTCCACAAACATAGAAGAGGATTCTTTATGGTAAGAGCAGTAAGACTATGGAACTCTCTGCCTGAGGAGGTGGTGATGGGTAGTTCACTAAAAGAGTTTAAAAGGGGTCTGGATGTATTTCTGGAGGGTAATAATATTACAGGTTATAGTTACTAGAGATGGGTTGTTGATCCAGGGAGTAATTCTGATTGCCTGATTGGGTTGGGAAGGAATTTTTTCCCCTAAAGTGAGGAAAATTGGCTTCTACCTCACAGGGGTTTTTTGCCTTCCTCTGGATCAACTTGCAGGATAACAAGCCGAACTGGATGGACAGATGTCTTTTTTTCGGCCTTATAAACTATGTTACTATGTTTTCAAACACACTTAGGCTATTTTCTCCCAGAGCTGCATTCACAATTCAGTAGAATTAAAAGAACCCAAAATCATTTGCTAGTTCATAAACTGTGCAGAGGATGTTTTGGTGATTAGAAGGATCAGTCTACTTACATCAGACTCTACAGTAATTAGCAGAAGTTCCTGGGCCCCTATGAAATATAGATGATATGTAATGGTGGCGTCCACCTACTGTTATGTCAAACATGATACATATGAAAACTTCCCAAGTGTAGCTTTTTTGTCCCTCTTCACCTGGAAAATAAATGGGAATTAAACGTACAAAACTGGTTCCTACCTGTATATTAGACCACAATATATAAATCTATATTTCATTATTTGGTGCAATTTGGACCTTAAAATGTGTGTAATCAATCATTGTGCTGATATTTAAAGTGGTATACCAGCACAAGAAAAATAAACAGTCCCAATGTCTGCACATGCTGTAAAAAATATAGTGCCAAATCCCTGTTACACACCATCTCCTGCTACTGCCTCAACATGGCGGGAAATGGTTGTGAAGGCTGCATAACCAATCACTGGCTGCAGACATGACTCGCTTCAGCCAGTGATTGGATCTTTCAGGCCTAAACGGTGCGATGATTTAGGTTGGTACAGGATTCAATTTTGGGTATGATTTAGAAGTAGAACATATCAATTCTCTGGCATCAAGGAGAGATCTTCAACACTATGAAGATTTAAACATAAAGTTGCATACACTTTCATTACATAGCACATTGCATGAAATGGAAATCTATCCTAAAGTAATCCTCTGAAATGTCATGGATGTACACATAAGAGCCAATGACAATGGGGAAAGAGGAAAATGCCTTCAACAGAGAGACCTATCTCCTAGAATAAAAAGATCAAGTGAGAAAATTCAATTCACCCGATGCTTCTTTTCCCCAACATCATCTGTTTGGAAGAGTCTGGAGCTCTCATACACATTAGATTGTGGACCAGTCCTGCTGAAAGTGAAAGGTTAGGCCAACAACAGCCTAATGTGCATGAGGGCTTTCACTGAATTCTCAAGAATGGGCAAAGAGTTTTGAGCAATCTATAGGGAGCTACAGTCCCTTCATTCAAGAACTCACTGGCAGTCTGAACTTATGGGCTCACATTTCTGTGACATGTTTTATTTATATAGAACCAGAAATGTGTATTAGAAATCACCATGTCGTTATATTGCCAATGAAAGCACACTATCTGGGCCGTCACTGCTCTTAGATTCTTTTGAATTGCAAAAAGTCATTTTCTTTGTAAATTCACTTTATACCTGAAAGAAACCCCCAGCGTCAGGGGCATCCTGTTCCATTTGTCAAGCTAATGAACTGATGTGTTGGTTGTGTTTGAACAGTATAATTACGTAATCAATGAATCAATTAGGGGAACATGTCAGGTATGAGTTTCATTAGGCTCTGAAGAATAACACATTCATATGCATATACATAAAGTATTTTCTGTCCTGGGGTTGGTAATGATCAGCAATGTCAGGAGCCAGCAGGAATTTTTACTTAGTGTGGTGGATCTTCCTGTTTTAGTGTAACCACCTTTATGACCAGTAGAGGTCCTTGTCATAAGAAAGAGAGGTTCTTCATGAGATGAGGAACTCATACTATAGGGGTAATTCCAGATAAAACACAAAAAAAATCTATTGAGATTTCACTTGTATTCCTCTACAAATCTGTGTCAAAAATCCCCATGTGCTACATTTTTTCACAGATTTGCCACATTATACCGAAGCATAACAAAGGGTGAAATTCACAGTGGAAATTAACAGAAAGAATCAACATGCTGTGGATTTACAATCTAAAACCCCAAATTGCATTGAAAAGTGGAATTCTATGGGGTGGTCTTCTCAAAAAAAGATGTCCAGTATTCATAATATTGTCACGCTACGGTGTGGGAGTGGAAACTCCACACCGAGCATACACCGATACACTACAGTGAGAAGAAAACCGATCAGCAGGCAAGAAGCCAGTGGCAAGGAAAACCACTGAACCAAGTGCACCGGAAACACCAGAAACCAAACCCAGAGGGCAGAAACCCAGTGAGCCCCGTTCTTCACAGAGCCCCAGATGGTAGGGATGCACTTATCCAGAACTCACTGACTGCACCTCCAGGATGGTCCCGGTGCACCTGGCAACTTACCTGCTGATACTGCTGATAGAAGCACCAGCAGTCCATAGACCAAAGACTGCAGCCCAGGCACATGTACTGGAACCCGAACACCTAACAGGACTCAGTACACACAACACACCCAGGAACCAGCTCACCGGCAACCACTCACAGTATCGCTGTTCCCCCTCCGGGGAACCCTGGAGCCCTCTCACCGAAGGCACATACATACAGGGAATGTCTGGACTCCATGTCAGAAGACGCATGGCAGTCACAGACCAAACACCCACCCGTACATAAACCAAATAACAGGAATAAGGGAAGGGGATGAGAGGACCTCGGGAAGACCTCGATGACATATTAAGTGGCCACAAGGACTGGGCAGATGGAATCCCAGGAAAGGTGCCTAGCTCCAGCACCAACGGAGGCTGGAGCACAACTCACCCACCAGGCTAGCAGCAACAGAATAAAAGCACCTAGTGACCACACCCAGGTCAGTATGTTAACCCCATGAGAACCAGACAGGGAAGAAGGGAAGTATGCAATCAGGGAACATACCAGCAACCAAAACTACACGTTGCCCCTGGCAACCACGGCCTACTACCGCAGCCAGAATGCCAGGACACAAACATGAGCAACATGGAAGCCGTGTCACGGAGAACAACCAAGACACCACCAATTTACACGTTGCCCCTGGCAACCAGCATACAACCAAATCCGGAATACCAGGGCACAAACATGAGCAACATGGAAGCCGTGTCACGGAGAACAACCAAGACACCACCAATTTACACGTTGCCCCTGGCAACCAGCATACAACCAAATCCGGAATACCAGGGCACAAACATGAGCAACATGAAACACGTGTCACGATAACCACACGGTACGTGACACTACCTCCCCCTTAACTCCCCCTCTCCCAAATTTTCAAGGGGAAGCAAAGTGGAACACAAACCACCTAACAAACAAAAAATGTCGATTCACACCAAACACAAAAAGTGCCAGAACCGAACAGACATCCACACTCAGTGCCTATTCACACACACCAGGCCGCAGCCAGCAAACATCACCGAACCAGCAACACCTAAGCCAGTAAACCGAGTGAATGCCGCCAGCAAACAGCAGCAATAACAGGCGAACTGAGAAATGGATGAGGGAAGAATCAAACACAGATCACACAAGTAACAGAAAGCTGCCGCCAGCAAACCCCAAACCCCACCTAGGTCAAAGGCAGCCAGCCAACAAACAACCACGGTCACCGTGACCCGAACTGAAACAGATCCACCCCTTTCACCCTCCCTCCGGAGGACAAGCATGCACACCAAAAAACAGCAGGCGCAACATGCAGACACCCTCTCACCGAAGGTAAAGGCATAACAGGGAAAAGAGAAAACACGCAAAGTGGCCCAATATGTCATACTGTCACGCTACGGTGTGGGAGTGGAAACTCCACACCGAGCATACACCGATACACTACAGTGAGAAGAAAACCGATCAGCAGGCAAGAAGCCAGTGGCAAGGAAAACCACTGAACCAAGTGCACCGGAAACACCAGAAACCAAACCCAGAGGGCAGAAACCCAGTGAGCCCCGTTCTTCACAGAGCCCCAGATGGTAGGGATGCACTTATCCAGAACTCACTGACTGCACCTCCAGGATGGTCCCGGTGCACCTGGCAACTTACCTGCTGATAGAAGCACCAGCAGTCCATAGACCAAAGACTGCAGCCCAGGCACATGTACTGGAACCCGAACACCTAACAGGACTCAGTACACACAACACACCCAGGAACCAGCTCACCGGCAACCACTCACAGTATCGCTGTTCCCCCTCCGGGGAACCCTGGAGCCCTCTCACCGAAGGCACATACATACAGGGAATGTCTGGACTCCATGTCAGAAGACGCATGGCAGTCACAGACCAAACACCCACCCGTACATAAACCAAATAACAGGAATAAGGGAAGGGGATGAGAGGACCTCGGGAAGACCTCGATGACATATTAAGTGGCCACAAGGACTGGGCAGATGGAATCCCAGGAAAGGTGCCTAGCTCCAGCACCAACGGAGGCTGGAGCACAACTCACCCACCAGGCTAGCAACAACAGAATAAAAGCACCTAGTGACCACACCCAGGTCAGTATGTTAACCCCATGAGAACCAGACAGGGAAGGAGGGAAGTATGCAATCAGGTAACATACCAGCAACCAAAACTACACGTTGCCCCTGGCAACCACGGCCTACTACCGCAGCCAGAATGCCAGGACACAAACATGAGCAACATGGAAGCCGTGTCACGGAGAACAACCAAGACACCACCAATTTACACGTTGCCCCTGGCAACCAGCATACAACCAAATCCGGAATACCAGGGCACAAACATGAGCAACATGGAAGCCGTGTCACGGAGAACAACCGAGACACCACCAATTTACACGTTGCCCCTGGCAACCAGCATACAACCAAATCCGGAATACCAGGGCACCAACATGAGCAACATGAAACACGTGTCACGATAACCACACGGTACGTGACAAATACATGGTGGAAGTAAAAAATTGTCACAGCATATCTGGGCTAGATAAGCGGATAGACTTCTCTCAGAGTTAGTTTTTTTGGAGAGGTTTCACTGTATATGATTTCTAGATACAAATTTGAGTCAGAGGAGTAAATTAAAGGGGTTGTACAAGAATGGCAACTGTCTCATTCGTCCCCCACCCCCCATACACACTTGGCCAGACCTGTAAAGGGAAGATTACTTAGCTGTTTCCTGGCGCTGGCTTCCTGCACCTTCTCCTCTAAGCCTGCAATGCTCCGCGGGGCTCCCTCGCTGGCCGCAACAGAGGCCAGCTCCCTTTGACAAATGGTCACATGACGCAAGGTGATCTGGTCTCCACTGTGGCCAGTGATTGGCTGCAGGCAACGTCAAATCGAATGTAAGCCCTTTAAAGAAGTTTTCCAGGCACAAAAACATAGCTCCTTTTTTGCAAAAACAGTTCCTCACATGTCCACAGAGTGTGCGGTGCTGCAACTCATGCCGATTTGCTTCAATAGAGTTGAGCTGCAATACCAGACACAACCTGTGAACAGGTGTGGCATTATTTGTAGAGGAAGGAAACCATGGGCAATCCCTTAAAGGTGTTATCCAAGACCTATAAAGCACAACCTTATGCATGGGCCCCTCACACAGGTTGTACTTACCTTGCCCCCTGGCACCCATGTCGCTTCTGATGCTGTCACGGCCGCCGCTGCACCCGAAATGCTAGGGATGCTCGTTCCCATTGTGTCCTTCTATTGGCTGCTCCTCCCATCACCGGATGTTTTCATTTGCGCAACGGGCATATGCAGCAGCGGCCATGCAGGCATCAGAAGCGATGCGGGTGCCGGGGGAGCAATCTGTGTGAGGGACCCAGGCATATGGGGGGCATTATAGGTCTTGGATAAGCCCCTTAAAATTTCCTGGGCTCCAATGCAATATATTTAAGACCCCTTGCATCAAGCAGTGAGACCTTCTCGGCTCCCTAAGGTTCAAGGGCCAAGGTTCCAATGCAGCCTTGTGGCCGTCTTGTGTTGTAAAATATTCATATTGATGAAATGTTGTAAAATGCATTGCCCTATCTATGACGTGTTTCACCTATTTGCATGTGTTACCAAAATGTAAATGAAGCGTAAAAAACTAGCTCGATCTGAAGCTTTTCTACTGTGTCTCTGCCCAGCTCTAGTCCACAGAACAAAATGCCTTTCCCTGTTTTTTTTTAGTTAATCACAAATGTTTAAATCATCAAGCGGTTACCTGACCTGCTATTAAATAAATTGGCTGCTCAGTTCTCTTTTGAGGCATTCAGACCGTGGGACCAAGCTACTTCATCAGGATGACACGAAGCAGATTTAGTCCTTGGATTAATCTGGATATGGGTTGGCTACGCCTAGCACCTGTTTAGGACTCTGAGCTCATTCAGAAAGGAGTGGATTTACTTTGTGCAGTGTCAGAACTAACTTACATTATACTATCCAGAAAGCCCCCACCCCTCCAATGCAGCATGGGGAGAAAAAAAGGTGTAAGAAAGAGAAAGGGCCAAGGGAACCAGCAACGATGGTATTGCCTGCCAAGTGTAAAATAAGAACAGCACAGAACCACAGCCATTGTATTTAATTAGCCACTAATGCTTTCTCTTGGCTTCAATAGGACATTTAGGAAGTACGGGCTGGTTGTTTGTGATTGCTGAGCGGCTGTGAGACCATAAGTGATTAGGAGGTACAATATCAGTGATGGAAGTGTTAAGGTATGAAGGCAATGACTACAATTACTTCAGCAATTTTGTGTTGCTAGGATATTGAGCAAACTTAAAAATATGGAGACCATGCTATCATTAGGAACGTATGGGAAACTTTTCCAATAGGTTAGGATGATCAGTTATGCTTCAATTGCTGGTCCTTATGGTCACATCCGTCAAGAACAAGGCAATGCAGAAATGCAATCAGTCCGAGGTTATGATCAGAGAGATCTTCAATAGAAAATTGGTTTTAGCAAAAAAATATATATATATTTGTATTAAGTCTGAGTGCAAATGGGAACAATACTTCTACATCCAGAGACCTGTACACAGCAGAAATGTCTCATGGCTGGGAGTTTGCTACAAATTGTACTCAATCTAGACTATCCTTCAGCCTCTTTCTCACAAGTGTATTGAAATCTATCCGTATTCCAGCTCCAGAAAACGCATGGATCCCAGCTGATATGCAATACAGGTTGTCATCAGTATTGCTTCAGAAATTTATCCGGATTTACATGTATATTGCTTCCTTCTTGAATTTTTTATATACTTCCATAGACTATGTTGGGTATATTTGGAAGTAAATCCACACCAAACAAGGACATGCTGTGGATTTCAAATACTCATGGCATTTAAATGTCCATGTAAATAGCCATAGTCATGAACATTAGCACTAGATTCCAGTATGCAAAATACACACCATATTCAGATTGAAAATACACTCGTGTGACAGAGGCCTTTTTGGGTTAGAGCCCATTCAGACGGTCGCATGTGTTTTGCAGTCAGCAAACTGCAGATCCGCAAAACACGGATACCAGCCGATGTAAAAATTTAAATCACCTCCCACTTTCCCTAGAATAGAATAAAAAAATAAATACATAAACAATAAAAATATTAACATCATGGGCATCACCGAGTCTGAAAATCTCCATACTATTAAAATCTAAAAATATTAGCGTTCAGTCGCTCGCCAATGCCAGATTTCCACATACGTACCACAGCACGTCAGCTGACTCTAAGACGAAGGGGGTCTCCATTCTGGTATCCAACTCGGTATCTTGGGAGCTGACAGACACTCTAATCGACGATGCAGGTAGATATCTCTTCGTGAAAGGTAAGCTGGCTGGCACGGTGACAACCCTGGCGTCCATCTACTCTCCAAACACAGGGCAATCAGGGTTCATTGCTAAAACTCTGGGGCGCCTTGATGAATTTGTAGAGGGAATGCTAGTACTAGGGGGGGATCTCAACCTCACACTAGATCCAGTTCTTGATTCATCTAAGGGACACTCTTACCTATCACGCTCCTCACAATCTAAAATACGCGACACGTTACACTCACACCGGCTGGTAGATGTTTGGCGGATACTACATCCAAGGGACCGAGACTATACCTTCTACTCCAATCCACACAACTCCTACTCGAGAATAGACTATTTCCTCTTGCATCACGCTAGGCTGGAACAGGTCACGGGGGCGGGGATCGATTCGATCACGTTCTCCGACCATGCCTTAATATCAGTGACCCTCCACTTCCCATCATATCAAGCGAGAGCTTGGCATTGGAGATTGAACGAATCCATGCTACAAGACACCCAAATTGCCTCGGAGGTCAGGAGGGAATTGAAAGAGTACTTTTCTTTAAACACGACTCCTGATAGTGACCCTCTCATGATATGGGAGGCGCACAAATGCTACATTAGAGGGACTTTTATTAAGCTAGGATCCCGGCTGAAGAAAGAGCGCTCGGTGAAATTAGTTGGGTTACTGAAGAAAATATATGACCTAGAACAGAGCCACAAAAGAACACTAGACAAACAAATGGGTGCAGAACTAATCCAAGTGCGTGAACAGGTTAAGACCTTATGTTTAGCCAGAGCTAAAGCCACTTTAGCCAAATGCCGCAGACACTATTACGAATTTGGCAATAAGCCAAGTAGAACATTAGCGAGAGCCCTACGACAGACTAGGGGTAACTCTTACGTTCCCTTCTTAACGAATACTACAGGGGGCCGAATATCTTTAGCGAGTCACATTGCAGAAAACTTCCGGAGATATTATCAATCACTTTATAATCTTCAGGCGCCACAAAACCAGAACTCGGTGGATCATGTCCAACGCATCAGGGACTACCTGGCCTCCTCGGGCTTGGAGCGCCTGACAGCAGCTGCGACAGAAGCTCTAGAGGCGCCGCTTTCACACACTGAACTGGCCTTAGCCATCAAAGAATCGCAAACAGGCAAAGCACCAGGACCGGACGGCCTATCGTTAAATTACTACAAAACATTTCTAGACATCTTATCACCCGCAATTCCTGTCGGCATATAAATCTCTGGACTCCATGCGAACAGTACCAACAGACACACTCCGGACACATATTACAGTAATTCCCAAGGAGGGGGAAAGATCACTCTCAGTGTCAAAGCTATAGGCCCATTTCTCTTATCAACGTGGACCTCAAACTTTTCTCAAAGATCCTGGCCACTCGCCTTCTCCCACATTTGACATCCTTGATACACCTAGATCAGACAGGCTTCATGCCACTTCGGGAGCACGAGACAATACCACTAGGACAATTAATTTAATGTACGCGGGCAATAACAACAAAACTACCAATGTTTCTCCTCTCCACTGATGCAAACAAAGCATTCGATAGAGTGGATTGGACTTACATGTTCGAAACTCTAGGTCACATTGGATTAGGGGCAGCAATGTTAGCACGAATACGCAACCTCTACTCCAACCCCTCAGCCTCAATTAAAGTGAATGGACAGTTTTCGACCTCCCTGTCCATTAACAATGGGACACGGCAGGGGTGCCCCCTCTCGCCTCTGCTGTTCATTCTCAGTCTAGAGCCATTACTGGACATATTAGAGCCAATCCTGATATATCGGGGATACAAGTACAAGGCGCTACTCATAAAGTAGCAGCTTACGCGGATGATCTCTTATTCTTCCTAACTAACCCGCGCATAGCATTACCAAACCTTATGAAGGAACTTAAAACTTACTCCAACCTGTCTAACTTCAAAATAAACTTTCAAAAGTCAGAAGCTCTGAATGTCACTTTGCCGTCAGAACTAGCCTCCGATTTGGCCAATAATTTTCCGTTTAAATGGGCAAAGCACTCTCTTAAATATCTCGGAATCTATCTAACGCCGACACTTGCAGTCTATACCGCGGCAAACTACCCCCCACTGCTCAGATCCATCAGATTGGATCTGGAGCGATGGAATAAGGTCTATTTACATGGTTCGGAAGGGTGGCAATTTTCAAAATGAACATTCTTCCCAGAATCTTGTATTTTCTGCAACAATGCCGATTCACATCCCGCGACTGTTCTTCCATACTTTGCTTCACATTTTGACACGTTTCATATGGGCAGGGAAGACACCACGCATCGCGCGGTCACTACTATTTAGGCCCAAACTCAGAGGGGGACTTGGTCTGCCGGACTTTATATCTTATCATAGGGCTTCTCACCTACTAAGAATAGTTGACTGGTGTCGCCACCAAACAAGCAAGCAATGGGTTGAGATTGGAACAAACTTTCCTCACGACCCCTTTACAGGCAACACCTTGGCTGGGGTCCCAGGCACCCTTAGCAGCACGTACTCATCCCACTATAGGCCCAACACTACAGGTCATTGAGAAAATAATGGAACTTAAAGACATATCCCCCTCTCCCTCACCCATGTACCCAATTTTGGGCAATCCAAGATTTCCACCGGGAATGGAGCAGGGCCCGTTTAAAAGATGGATACAAGAGAATAGATTTAGAGCTCATCACTTTGTGGACTCAGATTCATGGCCCACAACACAAACCCTCCGAGAGGTGACTGAGCCTGTCAGCCTATCACTATGGCAGGCACAACAACTCCAGCACTTCTTAATGACTTTGCTTCCAGCGAAAGAATACTCACGGGGGAAAACTGACTTCGAACAGCTATGTGATGCGAGAGGAATAGTCAGACATACCCTGTCCAGGCTTTACAATACACTCATTACGCCTTCTGACCAACCTTCACCCACATACATACTCAATTGGGAAAGGGATCTGGAAATTACCTTCTCAACAGAACAGAAAGAGCGTTTATTCACACTAACTCACAAAACCTCTATTGCTAGCAACATACAAGAAATGGGTTTTAAGATCCTCTCCCGCTGGTAATATGGTTCCCTCGAGACTACACTCTATCTTTCCTACAGTTTCACCCACATGTTGGAGATGCGGTGAGGGAAGAGGTACAATCTTACATGTATTCTGGGGTTGTCCCGTGCTAGCCGGCTTTTGGAGAGAAGTATGGCGCATAGTCTCCAAATTTACCTCACACACTCTCCCCAATACCCCAGCATTCTTCCTACTACACCATAGTGAGATCCCTTTGTCAACGTATAAGAAGTCAGTGGTGCGGCATTTAGTGAACGCGGCGAGAGCATGCATCCCATGTACATGGAAAAGCACGTCGGCTCCCACTGTTGCACTATGGTTTAATAAGATACGGGAGGTAATGAGAATGGAGGACCTGACCTCAGACCTGAGAAGATCGAACACCAGATTTCATAAAACCTGGCAGCATTGGACTGCATTCACAGAATCTCCAGAGTACAAAGCTCTACTATTACACTGAACACTTGGTTAGGAGGACCTCAAGCCTCAATTGAGATCCCCCCCCCCCCCCTTTTTTTTTTTTTTTTTTTTTTTTTTTTTTTTTTTTTTTTCTCTCCCTCCCTCCCACTCTCCTCTCCTTTAATCTTCTCCCCCCTGATGACCTATCCTTCACCCATACTATCCTGCTTGGCACATGTAGCTAGTGACTAAGGATTTTTGTGTCAAAGTGTAGTTCTATTTGACTTCTGTTCTCATTTTCAGAACAAATTGTCACATGCTAACATTGAAAGTGATTCTACTACATGTCAAAATCTTTCTCGTTTAGTCCGGTTAAGGCCTCTTTCACACGACAGCATTTTTTGCGGGCTCCGATCCGCATTTTTCACATGAAAAATGCGGACCCATTCATTTCTATGGGCCCGCAAAAAATGCGGGCAGCACACCGTGTGCTTTCCGCATCCGTTGCTCCGTTCCGTGGCCCGCAAAAAAAAATAGAGCATGTCCTATTCTTGGCCGCAAAAAACGGTTTGCGGACCCATAGAAGTCAATGGGTCCGTAAAAAACGGAAAGCCTTTCCGTATGTTGTCCGCATTTTTTGCGGATCTGTTGCCCAGACTCCTCTTTGCAAAACCATGTGACCATTTCACAGCTAGAGTTTGCAGGAAGTAATCAGGCATTTTGCCAGGGAGAGTTTCAGGAGTCTATTTCTGCAGACTATCTGGTGGGAAAAATGTCCCGTTGGGATGTGGAGAGTTTAATTACTCTCATAGAAGAGAGGCCAGAGCTCTGGGATACTCGGAGTGATGCCTACCATGATAGGCTCAAGAAGGATGCCTCCTGGAAAGAGGTCACTAAGTCCATGAGGCCAGCAGAGTGGAGAAAAGCCGACTCCAGTGGTCGGGCAGAATTGGGTGAGTAGACCAATATTTTCTTTTTGTCGTGAGACATGTCTAAGTGCTATTCCATGTATTATGATTTGTATGTTAGTAATTGTTGAACTAGTCAAATATGTTAGCTCATGTGCGTAGCTACAGGGGACGCAGGTGTAGCAGCCACTTTTTGGCCCAGAGCCACAAGGGCCACCCCTAAGGAGGCAGACTATTATAAGGAAAACATTATATAGTGAGACCCTGTAGGAACCATACTGATCAGCTGCCAGGCCTTGTCTGAGAGAGCACAACCCTGACTAGGCACAATAGTGACGGTTGCATGTGAATTTCTGTTTGTGAGTTTCTTGTGGTGTCCCGTTCAAAGCTTTGCTGTGTGGCCCAGCTAGTTGTAGTGATGCCACTGTGTCCACTTTCATTTTCCTTTTTTCAACTTCCCTTTCAGCAAATCTTATTCGTGCACCAAGATAAAAGAGCCTGTACACAATACGTCACTGTGCTGCTCATGCGCTCTGGCATTTTCAGACTATGCGTCTGCTCCTTGCATATTTTGCAGGGGTTTTTGAACTATTATGGCCTAAACTCCTTGATTAAAAATAACTGGCCTAAAGGTATTTCTGAATTTAAAGCTGCCAGTATTTAGTCTACTGCTGTGCACATGATCTGACAGAGGATTAGAAAAGAGCATAAACTTTTGTGAAATGTCCAGTGTGTCCTGTATCAGCAGTGTCATGTTTCTGGAAATACTTTGACTCAATTCACATACAACATGCTTCTTGATTATCCCAGCAGCCACACATGTCACTCAGCCCTTGTATTCCCTTCCTTTGCAGAATGTGGTGGGGTGTAGAGGGGGAATGGTCCTAGCTTGTTTTTTTGTCATGTAACCAAATGTTAGCATCTAATTTTCTTTTTTTTTTTTTTAAATGCAGTTAAGAAGGCCAAGACCCGATGGGCCAGCTGCCGCGACCAGTATCGGAGGGAATTGATGGAGAGTGGTCGGAGTGGGGATGGTGGTTCCCGGAAGAGGCCATATCTCTACACGGAGCAGTTGCGCTTTTTGCGGCCTGTTCTTGATTTGAGGCCGTGAGTATTTGTTTTTATTTAATTTCAATTTTTTTATTTCAGTCTAAAAGTTATTTACATTTTGGATTTTGAAGGCACATCCATGGGCAACAGAATTGCCCCCCAATTTTGCTTGGCATCAGACCGCTGTATTTTATTATTTTAAATGCTGTGGGTTACGTGTGACATTATCTACTTTTTATGATGTTTCTTCCGGAACAAAAATGCGTTTGAATATTTTTTGGGATTTCCTAAGTTTAAGATTTTCAAAGAATTACAAAGGCCGCTGAAACCCCTCTGTACATCCCTTTCTTCATTTTGCCCTTATTTGTTCCAGAAGAATGGGACCAAAATCTGGTTTTATAATTGAAATCCCTTTATTGTTGTGAAATCTTTTCCTTCTCTAATCATGCATCAGACTAAAACTCCCTGAATCAGCAACCCCTCTCTCCTAACTATTATAGTTGGAATCTTAATCCCCTCAATAAATACATACCGGCCCTGGTCCAGATCAGTTATAGTGAGCTGACCATCGCCACCTCCTCCGGGGCTAGAGATACATCTCAATGCTCTTACTGTAAAGAGTTCATAGTCTCCCTGCTCTTACCGTTAAGAACACTCTTCAATGTTTGTGTTGAAACCCAATTTCCTCCAGACACAGAGGATGTGCCCTCGTCATGCTCACAGTCCTTGGGCTAAATATATCATGGGAGACAATTCTGTACTGACCCCTGATATATTTATACATAGTTATTACATCTCCCCTCAGTCGTCCTTAATTTGGCTAATCTGGCTGGGACATGTAGGACACCCATTGAAGTAATAACTTTATTTGCCCTCCTCTGAACCCTCTCCAGCTCTGCTATGTCTGCCTTGTTCACAGTAGCCCATAACTGTACACAGTACTCCATGTGTGGTCTGACTAGTGATTTTTAAAGTGGCAGGACTATGTTCTCATCACCGCCATCTATGCCCCTTTTGATGCAACCCATTATCTTATTGGCCTTGCCAGCATCTGTCGGACACTGGTTTCTTCAGCTTATATTTTGCTGATCACTAAGATTCCGTTGTCCTTTTCCATGTCAGAGTTCCCCAATGCTTTACCATTTAGTATGTACTGGGGACTTGCAATGTTCCTTTAACATATGCATAAACTTTAAGTTGTGTTTGTGGCAAATCAGGCATCTGTAGCATTGGAATGGCCTCTACTCTTTAAATTTGTGTACACATTTCCGAGTATGTGAATTACATTTATATATTGGTTTCATTAATTCGCCATTTTACTAAGGACACAATCTTTTTCTGAATTTTAATGTGTGTCCAATTTCTAATGTTTTTTTGTTTTTCATTTTTGTACAGAACTGTGGACAGTCTGGATGAGCCCGAAGGTGAAGCTTCGGATGTGGCTCCACAGGAACCTCCGCCTTCACAGACAACAGAGGGGTCGCATGAGGGGACACAGGAGGAAGGAGCAGAAGCTGAGGAAGAACAGACATCCTCTGCCCAGGTCCCCACCAGCCCTGAGGCGGCCCCAAGGACCCTGCCGCCAAGGAGGCGCCGTACTGCCCCTCAAGCTTCTTCTGGGATAGGGCCAAGGGAGATAGTCGACAGACAGGTCATCGATTACCTATCCCAGAGGAGGCCTGAGGGGGCCCGAAGTCAGTCTGTTGAAGGGGCTTGGACATTTGTTTGCCAAAGTCCCTGACCATCGACAGACTGCTTGTACGGCGGCCCTTGCCATGGTATTGGAGATGTTTTCGTCTCCATACCAAGGGGACATTGTGAAGTTAATTCACAATGTTCGCCTGCAGGTCCTTGGGCTGCTCCAGATCCTGCTCCTCCTCAGCAGACCAGCTATGTGCCGCAGCGTTCTTATGGCCATCAGCCCAGCTATGGGCCGCAGCCTTCTTATGGCCAGCAGCCCACCTATGGGCCTCAGGCCACGTATGGCCAGCAGCCCACATATGGCCATCCACAACCCTATGGCCACCAGCCAACATATGGGCAGCAGCCAACCTATGGCCAGCCGACTACCTATGGCCAGCACCACACCTTGGGCCAACAGGCCACATATGTTGGTCCCCCCCGAATGGCCCCTTCAGACCATTCAAATGCTCCCCCGGAGCGTATGCCTGCCTCCATCTACCTCCACTGCCTCTGATTCAGGCAACGTTCATCAGGCAACCAGTTCATGTGTGGGACATTCTTTC
>ONZH01011368.1:0-31470 GCA_900303285.1 Rhinella marina | reverse complement strand
TACTTTGGAACCTTTTACTTATCCAGGCCATTCTGAGATTGTTTTCTTGTCATATATTGTGCTTCACGACAGTAGTAAATTTGTGGCAAAATATTTAATTTAAAAAAAAAAAAAAATACCAAATGTAGCAAAAATTTTTGAAAAATTAGCAAATTTCCAAATTTCAATTTTTCTACTTTCAAAATGCATAGTAATACCTCCAACAATAGTTTACATTCCCCATATGTCTACTTTATGTTGGCATAATTTATAAATGTCATTTTACTTTTTTCGGACATTAGAAGGCATAGAAGTTTAGAAGCAATTTTTCAAATTTTTTACAACATTTTCAAAACCATTTTTTTAAGCACCAATTCAGATATAAAGTGATTTTGAGTGGCTTACGTAATGGAAACCACCTATAAATGACCCCATTTTAGAAACTACACCCCTCAAATTATTAAAAAACTGATGTTACAAACTGTTAACCCTTGAGGTGTTTCACAAGAATTAAAGGAAAATGGAGGTGAAATTTCAAAATTTCACTTTTTTGGTAGATTATTCATGTTAATAATTTGTTTTCTTGCAACACAGCAAGGGTTAACAGCAAACTAAACCTCAATATACATTACTCTGATTCTGCAGTTTACAGAAATACCCCATATGTGGTGGTAAACGTCTCTATGGGTTTGTGGCAGTGGTCAGAAGGAAAGGAGCGCCATATGGATTTTGGAGGCAGATTTTGCTACAATGGTTTTTAGGCTCCATTTTGTAATTGAGAGACCCTGACGTACCCCTACAGTGGAAACCGTCATAAAGTGACCCCATTTTGGAAACAACACACTTCAAAGAATATATTAAGGGGGGTACTGGCCACTTTTACCCCCTTTTTACGGAATTTGGAAACACTTGGCTGTGAAAATGAAAAGTTTTATTTCTTCCAATAAAATGTTGCTTTAGCCCCAAATTTTTCATTTTCACAAGGGGTAACAGGAGAAAAGAACCCCATAATTTGTTCCCCATTTTCTCTTGAATACGGCAACACCCCATATGTGGTGGTAAACTGCTGTGGGGGCACATGGCAGGACTCAGAACAGAAGGAGCGCCATATGGATTTTGTAGAACAGATTTTAATGGATTGGTTTGCGGGAGCCATTGATTTTTATATTTTTGAGTTATTGTCTTATGTGGGGGCTCATTTTTTGCGGGATGAGGTGACGTTTTCATTGGTACCATTTTGGGGTACATACGACTTTGAGTGCTTGGTATTACACTTTTTGTGAGTCAAGGTGAAAAAAAAAAATAGCTGTTTTGGCATAGTTTTTCATACATTTTTTTTACAGAATTAACCCGAGAGGGCAAATCATGTGATATTTTTATAGAGCAGGTTGTATAGAGCGATACCCAATATGTCTACCATTTTTTTTTTTAATTTTACACATTAGATTTATTTTTGAACAGAATAAAATCTTTTTTTTTTTGTGTTGCTATTTTCTGAGAGTCATTTTTTTTATTTTTTTCTGGGCGATTGTCTCAGGTGGGGTCTCATTTTTTGCGGGACAAGATGACGGTTTGATTGGTGCCATTTTGGGTTAAATACGCCTTTTTGATTGCCTGCTATTACACTTTTTGTGAGGCAAGAGGGGAAAAAATGGCTGTTTTGGCATAGTTTAAAAAAAATTAAATTTGCAGCATTCACCTGGGGGGCCATCTCATGTAATATTTTTATAGAGCAGGTTGTTACGGACGCGGCGATACCCAATATGTCTAACATTTTTATTTTTGTTAAGTTTTACACATTAGATTTATTTTTGAACAGAATAAAATCTTTTTTTGTGTTGCCATTTCCTGAGAGCCATATTTTTTTATTTTTTGGGCGATTGTCTCAGGTAGGGTATCATTTTTTGCGGGACAAGATGACGGTTTGATTGGTACCATTTTGGGTTAAATACGCCTTTTTGATCACCTGCTATTACACTTTTTATGAGGGAAGGTGACCAAAAAATGGCTGTTTTGGCACTGTTTTTTTTGTTCTTTTTTTTTTTTTACTGCGTTCACCTGGCGGGGTGGATGATGTGATATTTTTATAGAGCCGGTCGATACGGACGCGGTGATACCTAATATGTATACTTTTCTTTTTTCCCCTTTTTTTATTTTACAATTTTTTATTAACTTTATTTTGGGAAAAATGTGCTTTTTTTTACTTGAAACTTATTTTTGTAAAACTTTATTTTGTTTTTTAACTTTTTTTCACTTTTTTTTCACTTAATTTAACTTTTGGGGGTCTGATCCCCTTTACAATGCATTACAATACTGTTGTATTGTAAATGCATTGGCTATAAGTGTATTACTCAATGTAATACACTTACAGCCTGCTTCCTGTGCGATCCAGGGGGTTGGATTGCCACAGGCACGCAGGGATTGCAGCCACGATGCCTAAGGAAGGCATCGGGCTGCTATCCAAGCCATCGGGTCCCCGTCACAGCAGTGCAGGGACCCGATGGACTTCCCTTCCTCCCGCCCGCATCGCATGTGCCGCGGTCAGCGCTGACCGCGGCACATCGATGGTTAATACGCCCGCATCGGTGTTTTCACCGATGTGGGCGTACGCAGCAGGGGTCCGGCTACTGGGCGCAGCCGGTACCCCGCAGCTGATCGGGCGGGCACAGCTCCTGCACCCGCCCGATCATCTCGCCGTACTAGTACAGCGCTGGTCGGGAAGGGGTTAATGACTAGCTGCATTAAAAAATTTGGGTGCAAATTTTCACGAGGGTAGTATTTGAAGTCAGTTTTGCCGCAGTCTGTGTTGGTGTACTTTATTCTGCATTTATCATATTTTGCACATTGTTTGATACATTAGTCTCATCTTTAAACCTAACACTTTTGTATAGAAAAGCTTTTCCATTCCTCTTATTCCAGTGGTTACCTATTAGAGAACACTGCAAGTTTTACCCTCATTCTGTATCGATACTGAATGTTTGTACTTCCTTTATTTCAGAACCGATGTCGGTAAAGTCTCTGCAGATCAGTAATGTGAACTCATCTTCTGTGTCTCTGACGTGGAGTAAACCTGATGAGTATCAGACGTCTTACAGCTACAGAGTCCAGACCAATGTCACCTCATCATCAGTAATAATAAATTCTACAATAGTGAGAAATGAATCAGCGACAATAATGAATCTGATCCCCGGAGAGACATATACATTCCTGGTGTATACGAGAGCTGCCGATGGCATCACTGAATCAGACCCTGTTCCTGTAACTAACTGCACAGGTAATACAATTGTGTTTAGAGTATGCCATTTTGATGAAAATATGATAAAAATTGTTCTTCGCCCTAAGTTTAACAATACTGAAATGTGACAGAGACGTTTACATCCTGACAAGCTCTATTGCCCCTTCTCTGCTTTAGTTTATCTACAGTTGTTAAGTAGTATATGGGTGCCTGCACACGGTGCAGATTTGTGTACGGTGAGTTTTGTGTTGCTATTTTGTTAGCAACCCAATTAAAGTCTATAGGGAAAACCACTGTACAGAAGGTGCAGAACAAATTCCATGCTGTGGATTTTAAAATCCACACAACAGATCAATTTCTGCTCCTAAGAAATGATGTATAGCTAAGATATTGAGGTAACATGTTAGCCAGAAAGATCTATATGTGTTAAAAAAGACAAAAGTATTATAGCATTGATACATTTATTGGCTACCCAATTGTTTTTTTAAGTTATTTATTATTTTTTAGTATTTGTCTAATCTCCTTCACTTTGCCGGTACTGGATTACACTGTGGTTTTTCTGCCTGAAAGTCGGGTAATCCATATCATGTGCAGCCAACCTATCTCTACTTTCCAGACTCTCGGACATGACTCACTGCAGACAGTAGAGAACGAGAAAGCAACGTGACAGCAAATGATGCCATTACCTGCACCAAATTTAGTATTAGTTCCATTTGTCTAAAAGTAAATTGGAATGGTTATTATCATTAATTTCACAATGAAATCAATATTATTAGGAATTTAGCGTTACCGATGATCCGGCAGTGTAATAATGGATAATTGGAGTCTTTCAAAATGTTTAAAAGTAATCGGTCGCTACTGGCAAACAATTAATCAGTATGGGGATGAGCGATGGCATTAATGATCACTTGTCCCTACACTGTGGAGGAGATCGCTGCATGTGATAGCAGCGATCTCCTCCGCTACCGAGCAGGTGATTGCCGGGAAGGAGCTCTTACCTCCCGAAAATCGCCTGCAGAATCTGTAGGTATAATAGGGCCCTTAGTTTATCCTCCTCCGTAAATGAAATAGTTCAAATTTTACACATATACAAGTGTCTATGACATGGGTTTCATCACTGTGGGAAAAGTACTTACAAATACTATAAATCTGCAATCCGAAAATAAACATTAGAAAAAAAATTGTGTTACTATCTGGTTTTAAGCGGCAGATTTTTTTGGTGACGCATTTCCTTTATAGGATTCATAGTTAACCAGCCTGTAATTTACATATAATGTTTTTCTCAGTTCCTCGACAAGTTTCCAGCCTCTCATTGACCAATTACAAGTCGGTTGATTTTCTTGAAGCCAACTGGACAAAAGCAGAAGGAAAAGTGGATAATTATACCGTCAGTCTAACAGGAGCAATAACCTATAAGTTCTCTAATATACTATCAAGTAATGCTACACAAGTGAATTTCACAGGATTACTACCCGGCAGAGAATATACAGTCACTGTACAGACAGTCAGTGGGAACTGCAGCCAGACGTCTGCTCCAGTGACAGAGGCCACATGTGAGTATCATCAGGATCTGCTCAATGGTGACTCTTTTCTTCATCCTTCCCCTTATAAGTCATGTGCTGTATATGTTCTCACCTGTCTGTATTGTTGTTGTTTGTGCAGATCCAACCCAACCTGGAAAGTTATCCTTTATCACCATTGGAACTAAGAATCTGACGTTATCTTGGACAGAGCCAGTAAATATGACCGGTGTGACGAAGTCATATATTATAAGCTATGGGATATTCCCATCAACTAACATAACTGTGACGAGCAGCGCAACAAATGTCACCCTTCAGAACCTGACCTCAGGGACTAACTACAGCATTACTGTGGTCACAATCGGAGTTCGGGGGTATCCGAGTTCACCTGTCAGCACATCTGTCTATACAAGTAGGTTTTCTCATGATTGTTTGCATCTTTTTATAGAGTAAATGGAGATGGAGCAGAGGAATGGAAAGGATTTTAAAGAGTTTTCATGAAAAGTAGAGGTCCTTTAATAAGACAACCATTAGCATATGTTGAACGTTATTGCTTAAAGAATATTTCTTATGAATGGCATTGGAGGACACAACACCATGGATATATGCCCAAATGCCACTAGGAGACTGACACTAGAAAATACATTTTGGCCCAGCCCAGGTGGGCTATACCTCCACTACAGACACTAGACTAACCCGTTTTTTCTGAAGATCTCGTTGCTTTTTCTATTTTCTTTTTCCATTTTAGTATAACCCCCTGTGAGTGCATACATCGGTACCTCGCTGGTCACCCAGTCCACCCTCCCTTACCACATCCGCAGTGGAATGTGGTATTTCCCTCATGTACGAGATTACCAAAGGGGTGACCCTGTGGTGCCCCTAGACGCAGAATTGCGAGTATGTTCCTCCTTCTCTTAGGTTAGTTTTCCCTAGGCCTCTTTCCTGCCCTTTTCTCTCCTCCCGTGTTCATCCCCTCCTAGCTCGTGGGCCTTTCCCCATTCCAGGATCCAACTTTTCTTTGGCCTCTCGTCTGCCTTTTTTTTTTCCCTACCTACTTTAGTTCATGTGTCACTTCATGTGGTAATAACTTTGGAACGCTTTTACTTATCCAGGCCATTCTGAGATTGTTTTCTTGTCATATATTGTGCTTCACGACAGTAGTAAATTTGTGGCAAAATATTTAATTTAAAAAAAAAAAAAAATACCAAATGTAGCAAAATTTTTGAAAAATTAGCAAATTTCCAAATTTCAATTTTTCTACTTTCAAAATGCATAGTAATACCTCCAACAATAGTTTACATTCCCCATATGTCTACTTTATGTTGGCATAATTTTATAAATGTCATTTTACTTTTTTCGGACATTAGAAGGCATAGAAGTTTAGAAGCAATTTTTCAAATTTTTTACAACATTTTCAAAACCATTTTTTTAAGCACCAATTCAGATATAAAGTGATTTTGAGTGGCTTACGTAATGGAAACCACCTATAAATGACCCCATTTTAGAAACTACACCCCTCAAATTATTAAAAAACTGATGTTACAAACTGTTAACCCTTGAGGTGTTTCACAAGAATTAAAGGAAAATGGAGGTGAAATTTCAAAATTTCACTTTTTTGGTAGATTATTCATGTTAATAATTTGTTTTCTTGCAACACAGCAAGGGTTAACAGCAAACTAAACCTCAATATACATTACTCTGATTCTGCAGTTTACAGAAATACCCCATATGTGGTGGTAAACGTCTCTATGGGTTTGTGGCAGTGGTCAGAAGGAAAGGAGCGCCATATGGATTTTGGAGGCAGATTTTGCTACAATGGTTTTTAGGCTCCATTTTGTAATTGAGAGACCCTGACGTACCCCTACAGTGGAAACCCTCAAATGTGACCCCATTTTGGAAACAACACACTTCAAAGAATATATTAAGGGGGGTACTGGCCACTTTTACCCCCTTTTTACGGAATTTGGAAACACTTGGCTGTGAAAATGAAAAGTTTTATTTCTTCCAATAAAATGTTGCTTTAGCCCCAAATTTTTCATTTTCACAAGGGGTAACAGGAGAAAAGAACCCCATAATTTGTTCCCCATTTTCTCCTGAATACGGCAACACCCCATATGTGGTGGTAAACTGCTGTGGGGGCACATGGCAGGACTCAGAACAGAAGGAGCGCCATATGGATTTTGAAGAACAGATTTTAATGGATTGGTTTGCGGGAGCCATTGATTTTTATTTTTTTGAGTTATTGTCTTATGTGGGGGCTCATTTTTTGCGGGATGAGGTGACGTTTTCATTGGTACCATTTTGGGGTACATACGACTTTGAGTGCTTGGTATTACACTTTTTGTGAGTCAAGGTGAAAAAAAAAATAGCTGTTTTGGCATAGTTTTTCATACATTTTTTTTACAGAATTAACCCGAGAGGGCAAATCATGTGATATTTTTATAGAGCAGGTTGTATAGAGCGATACCCAATATGTCTACCATTTTTTTTTTAATTTATTTTTGAACAGAATAAAATCTTTTTTTTTTGTGTTGCTATTTTCTGAGAGTCATTTTTTTTATTTTTTCTGGGCGATTGTCTCAGGTGGGGTCTCATTTTTTGCGGGACAAGATGACGGTTTGATTGGTGCCAATTTGGGTTAAATACGCCTTTTTGATTGCCTGCTATTACACTTTTTGTGAGGCAAGAGGGGAAAAAATGGCTGTTTTGGCATAGTTTAAAAAAAATTAAATTTGCAGCATTCACCTGGGGGGCCATCTCATGTAATATTTTTATAGAGCAGGTTGTTACGGACGCGGCGATACCCAATATGTCTAACATTTTTATTTTTGTTAAGTTTTACACATTAGATTTATTTTTGAACAGAATAAAATCTTTTTTTGTGTTGCCATTTCCTGAGAGCCATATTTTTTTTATTTTTTGGGCGATTGTCTCAGGTAGGGTATCATTTTTGCGGGACAAGATGACGGTTTGATTGGTACCATTTTGGGTTAAATACGCCTTTTTGATCACCTGCTATTACACTTTTTATGAGGGAAGGTGACCAAAAAATGGCTGTTTTGGCACTGTTTTTTTTGTTCTTTTTTTTTTTTACTGCGTTCACCTGGCGGGGTGGATGATGTGATATTTTTATAGAGCCGGTCGATACGGACGCGGTGATACCTAATATGTATACTTTTCTTTTTTCCCCTTTTTTTATTTTACAATTTTTTATTAACTTTATTTTGAGAAAAATGTGCTTTTTTTTACTTGAAACTTATTTTTTGTAAAACTTCATTTTGTTTTTTACTTTTTTTCACTTTTTTTTCACTTAATTTAACTTTTGGGGGTCTGATCCCCTTTACAATGCATTACAATACTGTTGTATTGTAATGCATTGGCTATAAGTGTATTACTCAATGTAATACACTTACAGCCTGCTTCCTGTGCGATCCAGGGGGTTGGATTGCACAGGCACGCAGGGATTGCAGCCACGATGCCTAAGGAAGGCATCGGGCTGCTATCCAAGCCATCGGGTCCCCGTCACAGCAGCGCAGGGACCCGATGGACTTCCCTTCCTCCCGCCCGCATCGCATGTGCCGCGGTCAGCGCTGACCGCGGCACATCGATGGTTAATACGCCCGCATCGGTGTTTTCACCGATGTGGGCGTACGCAGCAGGGGTCCGGCTACTGGGCGCAGCCGGTACCCCGCAGCTGATCGGGCGGGCACAGCTCCTGCACCCGCCCGATCATCTCGCCGTACTAGTACAGCGCTGGTCGGGAAGGGGGTAATGACTAGCTGCATAAAAAAATTTGGGTGCAAATTTTCACGAGGGTAGTATTTGAAGTCAGTTTTGCCGCAGTCTGTGTTGGTGTACTTTATTCTGCATTTGTCATATTTTGCACATTGTTTGATACATTAGTCTCATCCTTAAACCTAACACTTTTGTATAGAAAAGCTTTTCCATTCCTCTTATTCCAGTGGTTACCTATTAGAGAACACTGCAAGTTTTACCCTCATTCTGTATCGATACTGAATGTTTGTACCACCTTTATTTCAGAACCGATGTCGGTAAAATCTCTGCAGATCAGTGCTGTGACCTCATTTTCTGTGTCTCTGACGTGGAGTAAACCTGATGAGTATCAGACGTCTTACAGCTACAGAGTCCAGTCCATTGTCACCTCATCATCAGTAATGATAAATTCTACAATAGTGAGAAATGAATCAGTGACAATAATGAATCTGATCCCCGGAGAGACATATACATTCCTGGTGTATACGAGAGCTGCCGATGGCATCACTGAATCAGATCCTGTTCCTGTAACTAACTGCACAGGTAATACAATTGTGTTTAGAGTATGCCATTTTGATGAAAATGTGATAAAAATTGTTCTTCGCCCTAAGTTTAACAAAACTGAAATGTGACAGAGACGTTTACATCCTGACAAGCTCTATTGCCCCTTCTCTGCTTTAGTTTATCTACAGTTGTTAAGTAGTATATAGGTGCCTGCACACGGTGCAGATTTGTGTACGGTGCAGAACAAATTCCATGCTGTGGATTTTAAAATCCACACAACAGATCAATTTCTGCTCCTAAGAAATGATGTATAGCTAAGATAGTGAGGTAACATGTTAGCCAGAAAGATCTATATGTGTTAAAAAAGACAAAAGTATTATAGCATTGATACATTTATTGGCTACCCAATTTCTTTTTTAGTTATTTATTATTTTTTAGTATTTGTCTAATCTCCTTCACTTTGCCGGTACTGGATTACACTGTGGTTTTTCTGCCTGAAAGTCGGATAATCCATATCAGGTGCAGCCACCCTATCTCTACTTTCTAGATTCTCGGACATGACTCACTGCAGACAATAGAGAACGAGAAAGCAACTTGGCAGAAGAAATAATGCCATTACCTGCACCAAATTTAGTATTAGTTCCATTTGTCTAAAAGTAAATTGGAATGGTTATTATCATTAATTTCACAATGAAATTAATATTATTAGGAATTTAGCGTTACCGATGATCCGGCAGTGTAATAATGGATAATTGCAGTCTTCAAAATGTTTAAAACGAATAATTTGCCACTGGCAAACAATTAATCAGTATGGGGATGAGCGATGGCATTAATGATCACTTGTCCCTACACTGTGGAGGAGATCGCTGCATGTGATAGCAGCGATCTCCTCCGCTACCGAGCAGGTGCTTGCCGGGAAGAAGCTCTTCCCTCCCGAAAATCGCCTGCAGAATCTGTAGGTATAATAGGGCCCTTAGTTTATGCTCCTCCGTAAATGAAATAGTTAAAATTTTACACATATACAAGTGTCTATGACATGTGTTTCATCACTGTGGGAAAAGTACTTACAAATACTATAAATCTGCAATCCGAAAATAAACATTAGAAAAAAAAGTGTGTTACTATCTGGTTTTAAGTGGCAGATTTTTTTGGGTGACGCATTTCCTTTAAAGGATGCATAACTAACCAGCCTGTAATTTACATATGCTGTTTTTCTCAGTTCCTCGACAAGTTTCCAGCGTCTCATTGAACAATTACAAGTCGGTTGATTCTCTTGAAGCCAACTGGACAAAAGCAGAAGGAAAAGTGGATTATTATACCGTCAGTCTAACAGGAGCAATAACCTATAAGTTCTCTAATATACTATCAAGTAATGCTACAAAAGTGAATTTCACAGGATTACTGCCCGGCAGAGAATATACAGTCACTGTACAGACAGTCAGTGGGAGCTGCAGCCAGACGTCTGCTCCAGTGATAGAGGCCACATGTGAGTATCATCAGGATCTGCTCAATGGTGACTCTTTTCATTATCCTTCACCTCTGTTACAGTCACTTTTCCCTTATAAGTCATGTGCTGTATATGTTCTCACCTGTCTGTATTGTTGTTGTTTGTGCAGATCCAACCCAACCTGGAAACTTATCCTTTATCAGCATCAGAACTAAGAATCTGACGTTATCTTGGACAGAACCAGTAAATATGACCGATGTGACTAAGTCATATATTATAAGCTATGGGATGTTTCCATCAACTAACATAATTGTGACGAGCAGCGCAACAAATGTCACCCTTCAGAACCTGACCTCAGGGACTAACTACAGCATTACTGTGGTGACAGTCGGAGTCCGGGGGTATCCGAGTTCACCTGTCAGCACATCTGTCTATACAAGTAGGTTTTCTCATGATTGTTTGCAACTTTTTATAAAATGTGACATGATGTGAGGAATACTACAGAGAAAATGGAGATGGAGCAGTGTATAATGGAAAGGATTTTAAAGAGTTTTCATGAAAAGTAGCGGTCCTTTAATAAGACAAGCTAGAAGCATGTGTTGAACGTTATTGCTTAAAGAATATTTCTTATGAATGGCATTGGAGGACACAACACCATGGATATATGCCCAAATGCCACTAGGAGACTGACACTAAAAAATACATTTTGGCCCAGCCCAGGTGGGCTATACCTCCACTACAGACACTGGACTAACCCGTTTTTTCTGAAGATCTCGTTGCTTTTTCTATTTTCTTTTTCCACTTTAGTAGAACCCCCTGTGAGTGCATACATCGGTACCTCGCTGGTCACCCAGTCCACCCTCCCTTACCGCATCCGCAGTGGAATGTGGTATTTCCCTCATGTACGAGATTACTGAAGGGGTAACGCTGTGATGCCCCTAGACGCAGAATTGCAAGTATGTTCCTCCTTCTCTTAGGTTAGGTTTCCCTAGGCCTCTTTCCTGCCTTTTTCTCTTCTCCCGGGTCCATTCCAGGATCCAACTTTTCTCTGCTCCCGTGTCCATCCCCTCCTAGCTCGTGGGCCTTTCACCATTCCAGGATCCAACTTTTCTCTGGCCTCTCGTCTGCCTTTTTTTTCCTTCCCTACTTTTGTTCCTGACTCCTGCAGGGACTAGACTGTGCTATTTCCTAATATGTCCCTGGGGCCCCTTGAACTTTTTAGTTTTTTCTCTAGATAGCCTTCTGGGACTTCAGCTTGAGACCCATGCTGCTCACTCTGCTAGTTTTGCCACGTTTTTTCCTGGACTTTCTTCTTTGGTGCTTCCCTGCCTTGATCACTTCCTGGGAGGGGTCCGCTTGCCTTCCAATCCTGTTTTAATCACTGCCTTATTCCTTGGCTGCCATTCCTGTGCCTCTCCCAGCAATCATCTGCTTTTGGATTCAGCACCCAGTCTGAAGAGCTTTCCATCTCTCCTGCAGCTGCTGCAGCACCTCTTTAGTGACACAACATCTAGTGGTAGCCTTTTTTGGCCCACATGTTTTAGGTAAGACTGCAACCCCGTTTTTTGTGGTTCACTTCTCTCCTACAACTTTTGTACCAACTGGTTAGTCCATTGTCTGTGGAGAGGGTACAGTCTACCTGGACAGAGCCAACACTTTATTTTTTTATTGTCAACCCCCTAGTGGAAGCCGGGCATATACCCATGGTGCTGTCCCCCCCCAATGCATCCAATAAGACAGGGATTTTGAGGAAAGTCCAAAAATCCAATTTTTCATGAGTTTCTTAGTGTAATGTTTATTGTCCATTGTTTTCTGCTTGGGATAATGCTGAATCCAATGTACCCTTTGAAATATGGAAGCAATACGGCTGACATGCAGATGTGATATTGATAACATACAGATAATGCAGGGCTGCATCCATATTTTGAATATACAGCAAAAACTTCAATTAGTGTTTTGTATCCCCAAAATAGATTAAAGTAGTGCATGCTGTGTTTTTAAAACACACATGTATTTAATGACAAGCTACATAAAAAAATTTGGGTGCAAATTTTCGCAAGGGTATTATTTGAAGTCAGTTTTGCTGCATTCTGTGTTTTTGTACTTTATTCTGCATTTATCAGATGTTGCACATTGTTTGATACATAAGTCTCATCCTTAAACCTAACACTTTTGTATAGAAAAGCTCCTCCAGTTCTCCTGTTCCAGTGGTTACCTATTAGAGAACACTGCAAGTTTTACCCTCATTCTGTATCAACACTGACTGTTTGTATTTCCTTTATTCCAGAACCGATGTCGGTAAATTCTCTGCAGATCAGTGATGTGACCTCATCTTCTGTGTCTCTGACGTGGAGTAAACCTGATGAGTATCAGACGTCTTACAGCTACAGAGTCCAGACCAATGTCAACTCATCATCAGTAATGATAAATTCTACAATAGTGAGAAATGAATCAGTGACAATAATGAATCTGACGGCCGGAGAAACATATACATTCCTGGTGTATACGAGAGCTGCTGATGACATCACTGAATCAGACCCTGTTCCTGTAACTAACTGCACAGGTAATACAATTGTTTTTAGAGTATGCCATTTTGATGAAAATATGATAAAAATTGTTCTTTGCCCTAAGTTTAACAATACTGAAATGTGACAGAGACGTTTACATCCTGACAAGCACTATTGCCCCTTCTCTGCCTCAGTTTATCTACAGTTGTTAAGTAGTATATAGGTGCCTGCATACGGTGCAGATTTGTGTGCAGAAAATCTACATGAAATCTGCACCAGAACCGCACATAAATACACACTATTTTCCTTGGTTTTTTTGGGCATCGTGTGTGTTTTTTTTGAGCTTTTTTGTTTATGTTAGCAACCCAATTGAAGTCTATGGGGAAAAGCACTCTACAGAAGGTGCGGAACAAATGACATGCTGTGGATTTTAAAATCCACACAACAGGTCAATTTCTGCACCTAAGAAATGATTTATAGCTAAAATAGCTAGGTAACATGTTAGCCAGAATAATCTGTGTGATGTTAAATAGTTTTGTGTTAAAAAAGACAAAGGTATTATAGCATTGATACCTTTATTGGCTACCTAATTGTTTTTAAATTATTTATTATTTTTTAGTATTTGTCTAATCTCCTTCACTTTGCTGGTACTGGATTACACTGTGGTTTTTCTGCCTGAAAGTCAGGTGCAGCCACCCTATCTCTAGTTTCTAGACTGTCGAACATGGCTCACTGCAGACAGTAGAGAACGAGAAAGCAACGTGACAGCAAATAATGCCATTACCTGCACCAAATTTAGTATTAGTTCCATTTGTCTCAAAGTAAATTGGAATGGTTATCATTAATTTCACAATGAAATCAATATTATTAGCAATTTAGCGTTACCGATGATCCAGCAGTGTAATAATAGATAATTGGAGTCTTTCAAAATGTTTAAAACAAATCATTTGCCGCTGTCACTCTTCTACTGGCAAACAATGATTCAGTATGGGGACGAGCGATGGCATTATTGATCACTTGTCCCTACACTGTGGAGGAGATCGCCGCATGTGATAGCAGCAATCTCCTCAGCTACAGAGCAGGTGATTGCCGGGAAGGAACGCTTCCATCCCGAAAATCGCCTGCAGATTCTGGAGTTATAATAGAGCCCTTAGTTTATCCTTGTCAGTAAAAAAATTGTTAAAATTATACACATATACAAGTGCACATACTGTCTATGACATGGGTTTCATCACTGTGGGAAAAGTACTTATAGATGTGTTGATGGGTTCAATAAATAAAACAATTAATTTATAATTACACAAGTTTGAATTTGCACTGCAGTAAGGGTGTAGATGAGGTTAGCGCTGTTATTGCACCTAATTCATTAATGGGCGACTTCTGTATGATACCATATTGTAAATAAAATGTGTTTTGCTTTTAGTTCCAGAGGCAGCTACAGACTTCATCTGTGCCGGTCAATTTAATTCATCCTCTCTCATTTTCACTTGGACCTGTCCAGGAGGATTGTATACCAACTTTACGTTTGTAGCAACCAACAACAGCAACTCAGTCCACAATCAAGTTAATACTACTGCGTGCAGTCCTAATCAGCAAACTTATATTATGCAAGGATTAAGTTTCAACACAATCTACAATGTCAGTTTAACAACTTTGTCTTCATGTGGCAAATCCAGTAGGGTTGTGCAGAAGAATTGCTTAACCAGTATTGGACGTAAGTCATTATTCTATATAGTAATATTCCAGTGTTGCATGTTCATTGGTAATGTTATTACATTTTTTGGATTTTGAGAAATCTTTAATTTTAACCCCCAGAATAAGTATAATATAAATTGTAATTGTGCTAGAAATTTGTCCAAAATCAAACTTATTGACCTTGTAATCCTTATAAACCTCCTAAGCTCCTACAGTGATGATAATGACTAATTTCTATATATTTTACCATCTTTCCTTTCCTCCTGCATCTGGCAGTCCTGCAACTGCTCCCCCTCCTCCTGACTGAAAAGGATGGGGGGAGCTGCTTCAGATGCTCGTATGACAGGTTTGGTAGCATCTACAGATATTGTTTGAAAGCGGACATTCCAAGCTTTCAAACAATACTAGAATGACAGCATTATCTTCACTACATGCGAAGATATCACAGTTAGAAATCGGGATACAGTGAACGTTTAAAGTAGTGGATAACTAGTGAGTTATCATTTGGCAATCATGTGTGCCTCATACACAGTCTGATCTAGACCTCTCGCTGAACACCTATCTTCAGACTTGTCTGGATGTGGTTTGTACATGTGCAGTGTGATTCCTTTTGAAATCTCACTGCTTATGGTTGTTTTAGATGTGCTGTCAGGCTATGAAAAGGTATGCGGTATGACAAGTTCTGTTACTCACACTGTATGAATCCTTTGTCTTACTCCAGTACAGATGTAGCAATTCTTATCTTTATAATTAAAGCAGTTACTTGGGAATTTGATATTGATGCCCAATCCTCAGGATAGATATCAGATTGATGGGGTCCAACTCCAGCACCCCTGCTGATCAGCTGTTTGAAAAGGTCACGGGCCGAAACGTATCTTATTTTTGTTACTATTTGTGAAGAATCCCTTATAATAAACTATGTCCACACTAGTATATGGCAAAAAATACTTTGTTGATATAACAAAAATTGTTAAAAACACATCATGTAAAAGATATTAACGGTGAAAGCCACTGGTGGGATACAAGGCTAACAGGGACGATGTCAGGCGGTGGAGGCACCGCTCAGGCCAGAAACAGGTTAATAAAGGTAACAAGGTGCTATTGGATAAAAAGATATACATAAACAGTCAAATACCAGAGTAGACCCCCAGAAGAAGCCCCGGTGAAACGGCGTTGGGAGCGGGACGCTGCCGGGCGGTGTCGGCATCTTACTCTGGCCTTTGTTACTTTCTGGTAATGTTATGTGTGCTTTTTCTTCTTTTTTCTTTTTGAATGGTCAATTTTTAGCGTGGTTGTGGCCTTTATTCTTTGTATGTAGGACCACTGATACATTTTCTACGCTGGTATTTGACTGTTTATGTATATCTTATTATCCAATAGCACCTTGTTACCTTTATTAACCTGTTTCTGGCCTGAGCGGTGCCTCCACCGCCTGACATCGTCCCTGTTAGCCTTGTGTCTTCACCTGTTGTATCCCACCAGTGTCTTTCAACCTTTAATGAATTTTACATGATGTGTTTTTAACAATTTTTGTTATATCAATAAAGTATTTTTTGCCATATACTAGTGTGGACATAGTTTATTATAAGGGATTGTTGAAGGTTTTGGTCCATAAGTCACAGACTTTATTTAATAAAATCTTTGAAGAATCTGAGACACGCTGCTGGGAGGTTTTTCATATTCTTATCCTGAGGATAGACCTTTAATATTAGACTCCTTTAAACAAGTTAAATACACAACTGCAGTGGCTTTTTTCACATGATATCAAAGCCATGTTAAGCACTGCTCCATCTGTGGATTGGTTAAGGATTATACACCAAACATTGGGAATGTAGAATCACTTTGATAATCTAAGAGGAAAAGTATTTTAAACCACAATCCTTTTTTTTAAATAATGACAACTACTCTATATTGTACCATAAATAATTTCGAAGACTCCAAACTTCATAGATATTTAGCAAGTTTTATGAGGAATTTTGGAGGGTAGATGGTATATAATATACCATGCAATTAATTGTTTAATATTTTCTATCTTTTCCAGCACCATCTATCGAGGCCAGTGTGGTAGCTATAAGCAACAATCCTTCTACCTATTACTCTTTTCCGATAACTTTTTATGAGTTTAACGCTACAAATGGACCTATTAAAGTGTATGCTCTGATTGTATCAAGCGTGAATGGTAAAATATTCAAAATAAAAGTATTCTGTTTTCTTTTTTTTTTAAGAAAGACTTTAGGGAGCAAATGAGTATAAATTTAGTTCCACCCCTAAACTGTGTGTTTTAGTCTTAGGGCTCATTCAGACAAGCATATTATTACGTATTATTGCAATACTACGGGTGCCGCCCGTAGTTGCGGACAAGTATAGGACATGTTTTATTTTTTTATGCGGAGCCGCGGCACGGAGCTGGCTCCATGCGGCGGCTTCCCGCTCTCATAGAGGTGAATGGGGCCGCATCTATTCCGCAATATTGCGGAATAGATGCGGACCCATTCACACGGTCATGTGAATGGGCCCTTCGGCTTATGAGGGGTGGAATGAACTTTATATTTTATTTTTTAGGGCAAATATGTTAAAAACATCATAAAATAATCTTAATGCTCCGGGTTATAAGTCTGGCTTGTTTATGGGCGGATTGATTTCCACCCTTTTGTTGCCCTTCTCCACCTGACTCACAAAGGTTCATGTTTTAGCATATATACAGAGGTATGTGTAAGGCTACTTTCACACTAGCGTTAATATTTTCCAGTATTGATATCTCGTCATAGGGTCTCAATACCGGAGAAAACGCTTCTGTTTTGTCCCCATTCATTGTCAATGGGAACAAAACATAACTAACAGAACAGAACGCTCCAAAATGCATTCCCTTCTGTTCTCATACCGGAGAGCAGCATGCTGCGGTTTGCTTTACATCCTGGGATGCGGAGCAAGACGTCCCCATTGACTTGCATTGTGGGTCATGACGGATCCGTTTTCTCTGACACAATAGAAAACAGATCCGTCCCCCATTGACTTTGAATGGAGTTCATGACGGATTAGTCTTGGGTATGTTAAAGATAATACAACCGGATCTGTTCATAATGGATGCAGACGGTTGTATGATCAGTAACGGAAGCGTTTTTGCTGAACCATGCCAGATGCAGCAAAACTGCTAGTGTGAAAGTAGCCTTAATTAGCCATTATACTTACTTGGAGATTGGCCTACAAATCTTCAAATAAACACATTACCAGCAGGGCAGATCTACAGCTGTATTTTACGGTTTACTGCTATTGCCATCAGGTTGCCGTATACATGACAGATACATATTGAAGAAGATGGGTTGGCACTGCGGTTTTTGCATCCACTAGTCCCACTAGTATATAGCAAAGAAGCACCGACACTCACTTTCTTGACGATTTGAAGTGACTTTTATTCAAAGCATAATAGGATTATCAGTGACATCATGGAGACAATGATGATGCTATAATGCTTTGAATAAAAGTCATATCGTCAAGAAAGTGAGTGCTGATCTTTCTTTGCTCTATTGTAGTAGAAGATGCAATGGGATCTGTCACAAATCCTCCCAATGTACACCTCTGACATACACTGGAAGTGCAGTATCAATGGCACAAAGGGGGCGCTCTGCAGGCACTGGGGTTTGAGTGTGAGGAGATTTTTTCTGCTGGCACTATTGTGTTTGGTGATCGTTGATTACATTGTTTATTAGGATCACTATGCTGGCATCTACAGGAGGCATTGTACTGGCTGTGACGGTGTGATCACTGACTATTCTGAACATGTTCTCTATTTATGGTAGCATTATACCATATATTTGTACAGTATGGTGACATTACTTGTGTAAAATATAGGTGTAGACTGCATGCCTTGTAGTTACAAGTTCACAGAGCATGACATAGTACATGGTATATATGACCCTTTTACAACTATTTTCTGCTTCATCTTAAGGTGATGGACCATCTGCAAATGATCTGGTAAGGACCTATAGTGATTTCAAGAGTAAGAGCACCAGTGCATACGTTGCTTATATCATAGAGGACATAAAGTCAAAGAGGTCGGGTCGTGCAGCTACCAGAACAGTGACTATCGGAGATGGTTCTGGTGAATTACAGCCTTATCAAAATGGACCTCTGGAGCCTGCATCATCATACTGGTAAATCCACATTTAACTGATTATTTGGCATAGTGTTACCCAATGGCTGAAATGCTTTTGTTTTTGTTTAAAGAGGTCCTCTCCTGACATGTCAGTTTTAATAGCTTGATGCATTCAACATGTAATAATAATTCTGGAGCATCTATTCTTATGTCTCTATGTTGTGCCATTCCTGAATTATTTCTACTAGACGTTATGAATGAATTGCTAGCAGTCTGCAGTAAGGGTAACAGAGGGGAGGTAACAAGTTGGGGAGGTGTACCTGCACAGTCTGAAAATGGCAGCACTGATTGGATAGAGTAAGTCTGTGCAGGGACACACCCCCAACTGGTAACACCCCTCTGTACCCTTACTACAGACTGCTAGCAATTCATTCATAACTTCTAGTAGAAATAATACAGGAATGACACAACATAGAGCCATAAGAATGGTTGCTCCAGAATCGTTATTACATGGGGAATGCACAAAGCTATTAGAACAGGTGTGTCAGGAGTGGTGAAAGGTCCTCTTTCATACTGATGGCCTATTACCTTGACAAATTTGATGACTGATTTTTTTTTTTACCCAGATACACATTTAGTCACTAGAATGAGGCTGAGCTTCATTGATCAGAATTACCAGGCACTGCCACTACACCAAGTATAACTCTGTGCCTGTTGACCAATGTAGGGGTATGTTAAGGTGTTTAGTGGGGTGGCAGGAGTTGGATCCCTACAAATCTGATAATGATAAGCAACTTTCTGTTTGCAGAGGTAGATTGTCCTTGTTCTGTTTCCATGAGAGATTTACTGATAAATGCTAATGGTATGAAAAGCAGTTTAGTAACAAATAAGGCCCATTTCACAATTTTGCTTTGTTTCCTATCTCTTTGGAAAACATTTTTATTCTTTTCTATGGGCCAAATATATACTTTAATAAATGTGTGTAAAGGGGACTTAGTCTACAAGCATCGAGATATTTTTGCAGCACATTATGTATTTCTATAGCTATTTAATATGCATCATTACAACATCGTAAAACGTGTTCTCAGAGTTATTATAGGTGAAGCCGCTTGATTTCCTGACAGCAGTACAATGTGCTGTTTTCACTGACAGCTAAATGATAGATCAAAATCTAATTAACAAAATTAACAAAAGTTTACTATCCAGTCGATTTTATGTTCCAGAAAAATAAAAAAAACAAGCGATAAAGTAATTATTTATTTATATTAATTATCTTGATCATTTTTTGAAATCTCTTCCTAGGGTTGGCGTCGCAGGTTTTACTTCAGTTGCACGTGATGAAAGTGGGAGAATTAAGCCCAGCGATTGTTTATTTACAATTTCTAAATACCATGGGCCTTTCCAGACAACAGTGAATCAAGGTAAGTGTCATAGAGTAGTGGTTACTATTAAATAGCAAACTACAGGTGTAGCAGACACCAAAACTAACAACAGGTGCTATGTTGCTCTATGCTATTTAAGTAGTGCAACCATTTGAATACTAAGTATGTTAATGACTCTACGCAATTGGCGCATCCTTGAATAGGAATTAGGGTGCTGTAACTCAGCATGGCCACCACACTTTCAACAGGGCTGTGCTTCCAGCTTAATTGAAAGTGATAGTTCCAGCGCGGGAGGAGGCAGTAAATAGCTGGTAGTATTGCATGTCAGACCCCTACTGATTGAATATTGATGACCAGTCCTGAGTATAGGTCATCAGTATCAGGGGCCCAGAGAAACCCATTTAACATGACTCTAAACATGCAGCTTAACAGTGTACAGAATGGATAAAAGCCTGTCCTGGTCATCTTATGGACACACACATGCTCAGCTCCTTGCAAGATACAGATGACTGTACTGTAAGGAACTAAACGCCTGTGTGATTCTAACACGACCAGGACAGATTTACATCCTCTGCTCAAAAACTGTCTGTTTTTTAGCTCCTATTAACAAAATGACACAATATTTTTTGAACCCTTTCGTATAATAGTCTGTCTAAAAGATACGGTATTGAAGTATGCTGTCCCTAACAAATACACTGTACCCTGTACAAAATTGCACTGTTTTAGGCTTCTTTCACGCTGACGTTATGAGTTCCAGCAGGCTGTTCTGACAGAGGACAGCCTGCCAGAGCTCTTCGGATCCAGAATAGCCGGATGTTACCACAATGACCATCGTCCCCGCTCTCTAGTCAATGGGGTCAGCGGGCAACATCCGCAGTAGATCCAAATAGCTCTGTCAGGCTGTTCCAGCATAACGCTAGTGTAAAACTAGTCGTAGTTGGTTTTAGAAAGATCCTTTTTATAATGTGACTTATGTTTTCAAAAACAGTGTATGGAAACATATGTTTAGTAACCCTATAGAACGCTGTACAAATGTTATGTATTATACAGCTATAGGTTATCATGGCTGACCTTTGTATTTTGTCTTAGGAATGATTGCTGGAGCTGTAGTTGGAAGTATTCTGGGTGTTTTTGTTATTGGTTTAATAGCATTTTTTATCTGGAAGATGAGAAGGTAAGAGACATTTAAAATGTTATGACTATGGCTACAGGTTCATCACTGTGAGTTGGAGTTGATGCAGACATTATCCTCGGCAATTTTGCAGCTGCAAATCCACACACATTTTGTAGTTTGGTTTCCCGTTTGCTGAAAAAAAGAAGTATACTCACATATCAATCTCCTGGTGCTCCAATGGTGGATATTTCAGATCGCTGTTTCTTGGTCTCCACCAAAGACGTGTCATGTCGACCTATATGACGATACATACCCTACAGCTCATTTGCATTCAAATATGTAACCATCATGTGAACACATTCCTTAAAGGGGTACTTCACTTAAAGGTTTATGCACACGAATGTATGTCCATTCCTTTTTTTTTTGCAGACCATATGCGGAACCATTCATTTCAATGGGTCCGCAAAATAACGGAAGTTACTCTGTGTTCATTCCGTTTCTGTATGTCCGTTCCGCAAGAAAAAAATAAAAAATAGAACATGTCCTATTATTTTCCGAATTACGGACAAGGATAGGACTGTTCTATTAGGGGGCACCTGTTTTGTTCCACAAAATATGGAATGCACACGGATATCATCCGTATTTTTTGCGGATCCATTTTTTTGTGGACTGCAAAATACATAAGGTCGTGTGCATGAGCCCTGAGAGTGAAATTCATATGGCCCTACCTGACTTACGTGGGGACTGAGCATTATGAATAAATTTCTCTTTTGTAATGACTTGATTTGAGGAACGTTCTGGAAACAGAGACTCACGGCTACAAGGAGATTGAAAGAGATAGCAGCCAATAAGTCTTGTAGTAAAGGCACATAGGAAAGATTAAAAGGCACATAGATAATGTTATTTCTATTAACTGATTCAGATTGCATCTATGCATTTATATCTTGTGCATAGAAATGTTCATTTTAATGCAGCTATACTCAGATGGCAGATGGCAGCAATACATTGCCTTACATTACCTATAGATCTATCTGATGTGGCTGAAAGTGGCATGAATGATCTTCAGGGATTGCTTTGGCTTATGTAACTGCATGGTTGCCCAATCATCACCCTGCCCTGCCCGAACACTACTGTTGCTGGGTAGCCTTCTTGCTCTTCTTCGCCATGGCAGCCTCTCTCTCTCCTTTTGCCAAAAAATGTATGGTACTCCCAGTGTATGAGGGATGTTGGTCAACTGATTCCAGTTTCTCTGCCCCCCCCCCCAGGTTGACAAGTACATAGACTATATTTTATATTTGCACAATGTTTGACGTATACCCAGGTTAACTTAGTGCTGACGAGGGCCTTGACTGCAGCCCCAAAGTACACTGAATGCAACACCCAAGAGTCCCGGAGTGGCTCCAGGGAGAATCCACAGCTGAGCCCAGTTGCCTAGACACATGTCACAGCTGGTTACTTGCCTTTCCTATAATCTGTCTAGTGAGATCTTAGGTGCTGAATAGTTTCTGGACTGTGCACATGTACATAGATGTTTTACTTGTTACAGGAAAGGAGAGAAGAAATCCGATGTCTCAATGTTACCGTCATTTAAGTAAGTTCTTTTTTTTACATTTTGTCTATGACAATAGAAAGTATTGTCAAAGCTTTTCAGCCAAAATTAAAAACGTAAAATCAAAAATTAAGGGCAGATATATATTTCATAGAGTAATGACTAATATATGACTTCACTTCATGGTTGATTTGGGGGTGAGGGTCTGAGCTCTGGAACCCCCCATGGATCCTGAGAATCAAGAGGAGGTGTCCACCTAGAAGTTTTACTTGCACAGTGGCTTTTGCAGGGTTTTGCAGGTGGCCGAGGTTCCTGGTGTGCAGGTAAAAGCAGTGGACGGGACACAGCATTGCACCAACATTACAGCCCCTTGTCCAGGATCAGTGGTAGTCCCAGAGGTCAGACCGCCAGCAATTAACTGATCACATCACATTTTACGTGGCAATAATCCTTCAAGTATATATTATTCATTTTTTATTTAAAATAATTTGGCATCATTTTAACAAATCCTTTTTTTCTCCTCACAGATTTTCTAACGTCATGAGTACTGCTAGTTTTATTAGTCATTTTGAGAGGCAGAAAGCTGATTGTAATCTGGGATTTAGTGAAGAGTATGAGGTGAGTTTTTTTTTCCAACTGTGCCACCTATAGGTTGATTTTATAATTACATGCAAGACTTCTTAAAGACACAGTGGGAGACCACAATCGCTCACAGCAGCACAAACCGTTCTCCCAACTTTTTGGATTTTCAGAAAGGGACATGTGGTTCACCATGTGAAATATCCATATTTTTCATGCATGTCTATGCACTCTAATAGTTTTTAATTTAAATATTAGCACAAAACTAACCTGAATATAGATTTTTTAAAGATCTAAATTGCACCACATGATGAAATAATACACAATTTGGGGTCTCATATTAATTTAGATAGTGTTTTTGAGCAATATGGTAAGTTTATTAATGCAAATCGATTTACCATGTAAAAAAGTATTGGCATTTAGAAACAGAGAGGGACAGATGGCCTTGGTTCAAAATCCTGGACTGTTCCTCTAAAAGAGGGACACTTGGAAGATGTGCTGATATATTAAAGGGTTTGTCCAGGATTAGGAATACGTGACTGCTTTTATTTAAAGAAAAAAAAAATAATAATAATAATAATTTAAAAAAAAACAGCAAAAAGGGAGTAATTCTGATGCCTGATTGGAGTCGGGAAGGAATTTTTTCCCCTACAGTGAGGCTTCTACCTCACAGGGTTTTTTGCCTTCCACTGGATCAACTTGTAGGAAAACAGGTCGAACTGGATGGACAGAGGGCTTTTTTTCGGCCTTATAAACTATGTTACTATGTTACTAAAAACTTGTCAACAGGTTGTGTGTGATTTTGCAGTTTGAGCCCATTCATTTCAAAGGAGCTGAGCTGCAACATGAGACACAGCCCACAGGCAGTTATGGAGCCATTTCTGGATGAAAAGAAGCACCAGTATTAATAAATCCAAATGACAAGAGTTATATTGTTATTAGGTTTTATTTTACATGTTTCTTTTTGCAGACTAGTTGTTAGAATAAGCTCGAAATTAATTATTATAGTTTGCCAGTGTGGTTGATTCTTTCCTTTATTTTTTAATTTAGAAATTAGCACGCATTGGGATTGAACAAACTAAATCAGCAGCCGAGCTTCCAGAGAATAGGCAGAAGAACAGATACACTAATGTGTTGCCATGTAAGTATGTGTAAGAATAGCCATCATGCCATTATGTACAGTACATTTTGTCTAATTTAGACATTTGCGAATGGAAATCTGTTCCATACACCTGAATAGGGTTTCTGCATCATGTGCACGGATTGTTACAAACCCTATTCTGATGAATCAAACAGTCACCCAAACTTCTGAAATGAATCTGCCTCATGCGTACATACGATTGGCTTCTGCACATAGAATTGCTGTTAGCTATTAGATGGTTCACATCACTGTTATGCATTCCGTTATAACGGAAAATAACGGAATCCATAAGATGGATATCAAAATGGAAGCCTTTAAGAGGCATTCCGTTTTGATCCGTCGTAATAAAAGTCTATGGGCAAGCATAATAGATCCGTCTGGTTTCAGTTATGCAGGACAGAAACAAAGTCCTGTCAACAGGACTTTGTTTCCGTCCTCCATGAATGAGTTGGTGGTGCGTTGTGTGACCGCTGCTCCAATTACCTCTATGAGACTGATAGCCAAACGCTTTATTTGGCAGTCTCACAGAATTAATGTGGCCCTGCCTGTCATGCTTCCACGCCACTGCTGCGGCCACACTAGGAACCTAATTCTCTTGATCAGTGGGTGTCCCAGTCATTGAACACTCAGTGATTGTAAAATTCTCACTTCCTGTGGATAGGTGATAAATGTTGTTCATGGTCCAATCCTTCTTACATGTATGGCAGATGTCGGGTCTTTAAAGATGGTGCCCGCTTCAGAGCAGGGCAGGGGCCATAGAACCGGTGTGACTGCTGTGGCTAATGTCCACGATCTGCATTACTGCCTCATTTAACCCCTCAGATGCCATGATCAAATGTGACCACCGCATCTGAGAGTTCTAAAACCCAGAAACCCTAGGCTTCTAAGCTCATTGCTTGTATATTACAATTCAGGCCAGCAGGTGGCAGCACTGAATTGTAATATAGCTATCTCTGTATTAGATAATGGAGGAAAATTCCTTTCCTCTACACAAATTGCAATCTGATGATTGCATGCTAGGGTCCAAAATATTTTAAAAATGTAAAAATTCAAATCATTCCCAGTTTCCTAAAAAAAAATTAAAATATGGGCATCACTGTGTTTGCAAAGGCCCGTACCATTAAAGTAAAAACTTATTCCATAGGTAAATGGCATAACGGGAAAAAAATAATAAAAATGGCTGAATCACCATTTTTTCATGACTTTAATTCCCAAAAAATTGAATAAAAATTGATCAAAAAATCATATACATTCCAAAATGTTATTAAAAAAATTACAGATCATTCTGCCAAAAAATGAGCACTCACTCAGCTCTGTAGACTTAACTATAAAAAAAGCTACGGGGTTCACAATATGGCGATGAAAAAAAATGTTTTCAAAAGTTTTATTGTTTTCAATAATCAAACACAAGAAAAACTATACAAATGTGGTATCGCCGTAACCATACTGACCTGGAGAATGAAGAGCACAAGTTTTACTATAAAAACAAAACCCATAAAACTGTGGCGGAATTGCGTTTTTTTTCTTATGCAATATTAAATGGTGCCCTTAGAAAGTACAATTTTTTACTCAAAAAAACAAGTCCTCAGACGGCTATGTGAACAGAAAAATAAAAATGTTATGGCTCCGGGAACGCAGGGAGCAAAAAACGAAAAGGCTAAAACAGAAATTTGCTCCGTCAGGAAAGAGTTAAAATGATCTTGCTCATAGTAGCTATTTCTATTATTCCTGAGTTTGTTTTGTGGCTAAATAATAATGTGCTGCATTTAATTAAAAAACTAAAAGAGGTTGTGCGATAAAATTGCTTTGTGTAAATATCTCTCATTCTGTCAACTTTTCTTATCAGATGATATCTCGCGTGTTGTATTGTCCACTGAGGAGAACCTCTTAGAAGACTACATTAATGCAAACTATATTCCTGTAAGCATCTTCACAATAACAATCTGCTTCTCTTTATAAAAATATATGTCTCCATTTTATAAGGGAATAATGGCTTGTGCAATGTTCTTGTATAGTGTCCATGTTTCTTGAAAAGGAGCTTTAAAGGAGTATTTTAGTTGTATGAAACTGTACAGCAAAAGGAAAAAAGTCCATAATATATTGTCATATTACCTTTGTAGGCCACCATGGGTAATATTTTTGCCTTTGTTTCCACTGGTTACGACCGCTAGGCTGTTGGCCTGCCCTGGTCGAGCATGCACAGTCTGTTCCTGTTCTGCCCAATGGAGTCTTAGAGATCCCGCACAAGTACCAAGTTGTATGCGTTAGAAGCAGGGGAGTTCTGTAGCTAAAGGCTTCCCTCAGTGCTTTGTAGCCAGGGGCGTTCCGTATGGCATCCGTGTTTCCGTTTTTTTTTGCGGATCCATTGTAACAATGCCTATCCTTGTCAGCAAAACGGACAAGAATAGGACATGTTCTATCTTCTTTGCGGAACGGAAATACGGACATACGGAAATGGAATGCACACGGAGTACCTTCCTTTTTTTTTGCGGACCCATTGAAATTCCGCAAGAAACACGGAAAGGGCACGGAAACAAAATGCGGTCGTGTGAATGAAGCCTAACTGGAATATAACTGCCATGGTAGATTACAGCAAGATATTAAATGACTGCTGAGGTAGGAACTAGGATAAAAAGTTGTTTCTGGGGAGCAAACCTTTAAAGCTGTGTGTGATATGATAACCCTGGGATCTCACTATATTGTTCTGTTTGTCTTTTTCCAGGGTTACAGTTTTCCAAAAGAGTTTATTGCAGCGCAGGGTCCTCTACCAAAGACTGTCAGTGATTTCTGGCGCATGATATGGGAAGAAGATGTTAAAGCTATTGTCATGCTGACCAAATGTGTTGAACTCGGAAAGGTACAAATGTGTAGTAAAACCTTCTTCAGGTGCTCCAATTACCATTTTAGACTTATGTATACAATTTGAAGGTATTATTATGTATTTTCCTAGTTAATAGAGATATGTTTTAATTATAAATGGACAGCTGTATTCTAGGTTTACACAGTGTAACTGATATTATCTGCTCCTGGCCGTCTATAGTGAAGTGCATGAAACCATAGATTAGTACAATTTTGCAAATATTCCTGGTGTATTCCTTTAGGAGCCAGTGACATCATTTAAGTAAGCCCTCATACATAGTCTTTTCTTTATCGTTTTGACTGTTAGCTCTTTTGTCAAAATGGCTGCGAGAGTGCTCTCCTCATGAACTAGAAGGCTAGCAGATACTGGTCTACCAAATAGCTGCCTGTGCTGCATGTTACTAGCATGTGTAAAAGTAGCACTGTACTATATTTTGATACTATATAAGCAATACATAGCACATACTGTATATGTTATTATATTTATTGTATTATGTGACATTTTAGGTGAAATGTGAGGAATATTGGCCCCAGAGAAGCGCCAAGGTTTATGGCAACCTTTCTGTGTCCATAACGAATGAAAATATTCTACCAGACTGGACTATCAGGGATTTCATAATAGTAAATGTAAGTACACAGATAAAAGCAGACTACAAGAAAACAATAAGGCTGGGTTCCCATCACGTTTTCCCATCTGTTTAACTTATACAAAGAATGTATAAGTTAAACAGATGCCTCAGACTGATGCTGTACAGTGGCATCCATTCACCATAGAGTTCCATTGTAAAAAAACGTATATATTATTTTTTAACCGGACTCTGCAGGGTACAAGAATGTGGTGTGCTGCAGTTTTGTATGTTTTTTTCCTAACGTATATGTCAAAAAATATTATATGAACCCACTGTTACATAGACCCATAAAAGAGTAAATATGCCCTCTTAAAGGGGTTCTCCAAGTTCCACAAGTGTATGGGAGCGATTCTTCCCATGAAATCAAATGAATGGGGCGGTTAGGTGTAATTACACCTACTCACCACTACCCCTGTTACGCTTGGATGTAAACAGTGAAGAGGAGTCAGCGCTGGCACGGCGCGTGCCTCCTCTTCAAACAGCTGATCGGCGGGGGTGCCGGGTGTCAGACCCCCGCCGATCTGATATATCTGAGGATAAGTCATCAATAAATTTAACTTGGAGAACCCCTTTAACACTTCAGCTCCTCTGTGTGGTGTAGTATAGAGGATCTGTCAGCTCTCCTGTGTGGTGTAGTATAGAGGATCTGTCAGCTCTCCTGTGTGGTGTAGTATAGAGGATCTGTCGGCTCTCCTGTGTGGTGTAGTATAGAGGATCTGTCAGCTCTCCTGTATGGTGTAGTATAGAGGATCTGTCAGCTCTCCTGTGTGGTGTAGTATAGAGGATCTGTCAGCTCTCCTGTGTGGTGTAGTATAGAGGATCTGTCAGCTCTCCTGTGTGGTGTAGTATAGAGGATCTGTCAGCGGTTCTCTCTGTGTGGTGTAGTATAGAGGATCTGTCAGCGGTTCTCCTGTGTGGTGTAAGTATAGAGGATCTGTCGGCTCTCCTGTGTGGTGTAGTATAGAGGATCTGTCAGCGGTTCTCCTGTGTGGTGTAGTATAGAGGATCTGTCAGCTCTCCTGTGTGGTGCAGTATAGAGGATCTGTCAGCGGTTCTCCTGTGTGGTGTAGTAATAGAGGATCTGTCGGCTCTCCTGTGTGGTGTAGTATAGAGGATCTGTCAGCTCTCCTGTGTGGTGTAGTATAGAGGATCTGTCAGCTCTCCTGTGTGGTGTAGTATAGAGGATCTGTCAGCTCTCCTGTGTGGTGTAGTATAGAGGATCTGTCAGCTCTCCCTGTGTGGTGTAGTATAGAGGATCTGTCAGCTCTCCTGTGTGGTTTAGTATAGAAGATCTGTCAGCTCTCCTGTGTGGTGTAGTATAGAGGATCTGTCAGCGGTTCTCCTGTGTGGTGTAGTATAGAGGATCCGTCAGCTCTCCTGTGTGGTGTAGTATAGAGGATTCTGTCAGCTCTCCTGTGTGGTGTAGTATAGAGGATCTCTCCTTTGTGGATTATATAGAGGATCTGTTCAGAGTCTCCTGTGTGGTGTAGTATAGAGGATCCATCAGCTCTCCTGTGTGGTGTAGTATAGAGATCTGTCAGCTCTCCTGTGTGGTGTAGTATAGAGGATCTGTCAGCTCTCCTGTGGGTGTAGTATTAGAGGATCTGTCAGCTCTCCTGTGTGGTGTGTATAGAGGATCTGTCAGCAGTTCTCCTGTGTGGTGTAGTATAGAGGATCTGTCGGCTCTCCTGCCGTGGTGTAGAATAGAGGATCTGTCGGCTCTCCTGTGTGGTGTAGTATAGAGGATCTGTCAGCTCTCCTGTGTGGTGTAGTATAGAGGATCTGTCAGCTCTTCCTGTGTGGTGTAGTATAAGAGGATCTGTCGGCCTCTCCTGCGTGGTGTAGTATAGGAGGATCTGTCAGCTCTCCTTGTGTGGTGTTAGTATAGAGGATCTGTCAGCTCTCCTGTGTGGTGTAGTATAAGATTCTGTCAGCTCTCCTGTTGTGGTGTAGTATAGAGGATCTGTCAGCTCTCCTGTGTGGTGTAGTATAGAGATTCTGTCAGCTCTCCTGTGTGGATGTAGTATAGAGGATCTGTCAGCTCTCCTGTGTGGTGTAGTATAGAGGATCTGTCAGCTCTCCTGTGTGGTGTAGTATAGAGGATCTGTCAGCTCTCCTGTGTGGTGTAGTATAGAGGATCTGTCAAGGCTCTCCTGTGTGGTTGTAGTATAGAGGATCTGTCAGCTCTCCTGTGTGGTGTAGTATAGAGGATCTGTCAGCTCTCCTGTGTGTTGTAGTATAGAGGATCTGTTCAGCTCTCCTGTGTGGTGTAGTATAGAGGATCTGTCAGCTCTTCCTGTGTGGTGTAGTATAGAGGATCTGTCAGCTCTCCTGTGTGGTGTAGTATAGAGGATCTGTCAGCTCTCCTGTGTGGGTGTAGTATAGAGGAATCTGTCAGCTCTCCTGTGTGGTGTAGTATAGAGGATCTGTCAGCTCTCCTGTGTGGTGTAGTATAGAGGATCTGTCAGCTCTCCTGTGTGGTGTAGTATAGAGGATCTGTCAGCTCTCCTGTGTGGTGTAGTATAGAGGATCTGTCAGCTCTCCTGTGTGGTGTAGTGTAGTATAGAGGATCTGTCAGCTCTCCTGTGTGGTGTAGTATAGAGGATCTGTCAGCTCTCCTGTGTGGTGTAGTATAGAGGATCTGTCAGCTCTCCTGTGTGGTGTAGTATAGAGGATCTGTCAGCTCTCCTGTGTGGTGTTAGTATAGAGGATCTGTCAGCTCTCCTGTGTGGTTGTAGTATAGAGGATCTGTCAGCTCTCCTGTGTGGTGTAGTATAGAGGATCTGTCAGCTCTCCTGTGTGGTGTAGTATAGAGGATCTGTCAGCTCTCCTGTGTGGTGTAGTATAGAGGATCTGTCAGCTCTCCTGTGTGGTGTAGTATATAGAGGATCTGTCAGCTCTCCTGTGTGTGTGTAGTATAGAGGATCTGTCAGCTCTCCTGTGTGGTGTAGTATAGAGGATCTGTCAGATCTCCTGTGTAGTGTAGTATAGAGGATCTGTCGGCTCTCCTGTGTGGTGTAGTATAGAGGATCTGTCAGCTCTCTCTGTGGTGTGGTGTAGTATAGAGGATCTGTCGGCTCTCCTGTGTGGTGTAGTATAGAGGATTCTGTCAGCTCTCCTCTGGTGTGGTGTAGTTATAGAGGATCTGTCAGCTCTCCTGTGTGGTGTAGTATAGAGGATCTGTCAGCTCTCCTGTGTGGTGTAGTATAGAGGATCTGTCAGCTCTCCTGTGTGGATGTAGCTATAGAGGATCTGTCAGCTCTCCTGTGTAGTGTAGTATAGAGGATCTGTCAGGCTCTCCTGTGTGGTGTAGTATAGGGATCTGTCAGCTCTCCTGTGTGGTGTAGTATTAGAGGATCTGTCAGCTCTCCTGTGTGGTGTAGTATAGAGGATCTGTCAGCTCTCCTGTGTGGTGTAGTATAGAGGATCTGTCGGCTCTCCTGTGTGGTGTAGTATAGAGGAT
>ONZH01011367.1:0-48680 GCA_900303285.1 Rhinella marina | reverse complement strand
CCTCTTTACATATTCCATTGGTTCAGGTCTCTTTTCTGTGGATCCCCCATAATGGAGAAACCCTACTATGTGGAGCACACATGTTTGCTATTATAGGCCAGATGATGCCCCTTTGATATTCTGGGAAAAATATGCAAATTAGCTCTACTAATGCCTATGTCAGCAGATGTTAATTTGCATATCATTACTCTAGAAATCAAAAGGAATGTTTTCTAGTGTAGATTAGAATTCTTACAAATGTTTTTGTAAAATATACATCAGTACTAATGTAAACTAGAAAACATTCCTCTTGATTTCTTGAGTAATGATATGCAAATTAACATCTGCTGACATAGCCTCCAATAGTATATTAACAAATAGCATGTCAAAAGGTCTCCATAATAGAAATAGTACACATGCAAAGCCTAACAGTTAGAAAAGTTTGCCTTGTGAGCTACTTTCTGATGTGTAGTTTTCAAGCTTTGCTGCATGTTTCATCTTTTGTCAATCAGCTGTCCACAACATCGTTATAACGGAAAGAAACGGAATCCCTAGGACGGACATCAAAACGGACACCTTTAACCCCTTCGCGCCCAGCGCCGTACATGTACGGCGCTGGGGCGATGCGGGCACATGGCCGGCAAGTCTCTGCTGTTTCTAACAGCAGAGACTTGCCGCTACTTACCGCCATCGGCGGCGTCTTCCTTGGAGATTAGATGCCGTGATCACACGTGATCACGGCATCTAGTTGCGTTTCAACCCGGAAGCATTCGCTTCCGGGTGGTGTACAGACACCCCGTGTGGCCAATCGGGTGTCTGTACACCATATGAAAACTGTAATCCTCGCTGGTGAGGATTACAGTTTTCAAAGTGCAATTCTTATTCTGGCCACTAGATGGCAGGCCAGGATAAGAAATGAGCAACTCATGGATTTCTGAGTCTATAAAATCCATAATTGCTCATAAAGAAAAAAAAAAAAAGCCACAATATATAAGCCCATATTTGAGCTTTCTAATAGTAAAAAAAAATTAAAAAAAATGTTAAAAAATATATAAAAAATAAAAAAGATGTAAAAGTTCAAATCACCCCCCTTTCCGTATAAGTAAAAAATAAATACCTAAATAACAATAAATATAGACATCATAGGTATCACCGTGACCGAAAACGCCCATACTTTTAAAATATAAAAAAAAATTCCAATACGGCGAATTGTGTGGCGGAAATTTGCCGTTTTTTGTCGCTTTTTTTTCTAAAAAAAATTAAATAAAAAGTGATCAAAAAGTCATACACACCCCAGAATGGTATCAATAAAAACTTCAGATCGTCCCGCAAAAAATGAGCCCCCATACAGCTCTGTACACATAAATACCAAAAAGTTATAGGGGTGAAGATTTTACAAGGAAAAAAAAAAAAAGGGCAACTTTCTAATTATTTTATCACTATGAAAACGCAGGAAAAACTATACATATTAGGTATTGCCGGATTCGTACTGACCAGTAGAATGAAAGTAACGGATCAGTTTTAATGCACATCGAACGCTGTAAATAAGAAACCCGTAGAACTGTAGCGGAATAGCGTTTTCTTTGCAATTTCACCCGGTTTGGAATTTTTTTCCCGCTTCCCACTACACCGTATGCAATATTAAATGGTGGCGTTGGAAAGTACAACTTGTCCCGCAAAAAACAAGCCCTCATACAGCTATGTGAACAGAAAAATAAAAGAGTTATGGCTGTTTGAAGGCAGGGAGCGCAAAACGAAAATGCAGAACCGAAAAAAGCTCCGGGGGTGAAGGGGTTAAGAGGCATTCCGTTTTGATCCATCATAATAGAAGCCTATGGCCCTGCATAACGGATCCGTCTGGTTGCCGTTATGCTGGACGGAAAACAAAGTCCTGTCGACAGGACTTTGTTTTCCGTCCAGCATAACGGCAACCAGACGGATCCGTTATGCAGAGCCATAGGCTTCTATTATGACGGATCAAAACGGAATGCCTCTTAAAGGTGTCCGTTTGATGTCCGTCCTAGGGATTCCGTTTCTTTCCGTTATAACGATGTTATAACGGAAAGACTGAACGGAAGCCCTAACGGTGATGTGAACGAGCCCTTATTTCTGTAAAGTTCATCTTGTGTTTTCTGTGACATAATACAAGGGCTCAGGTGTCTTTTCTGTATTCATTTGTGGATCTTACTATATACAAATGTTTTAGACCTCTTCACATATTCCATTGATTCAGGTCTCTTCAGGTCCCCTTCCACCCCGCATTTCCTCTGGCTCACTGTCCACTTTTGACCCAGTCACGGAAGAAGAAGTCTCCAGGCTCCTCTCTTCTTCTCGTCCTACCACATGCGACTCTGACCCGATTCCCTCACACCTACTCCAATCTCTATCTTAGGCTGTCACCACTCACCTAACAAAAATCTTCAACCTCTCTCTCTCTTCTGGTATCCTCCCCTCCTCTTTCAAACACTCTATTGTTACCCCCATTAATAAAAAAAAACATCTCTCAACCCGTCCTGCTCAACTAAATACATACCAGTCTCCAATCTTCCCTTCATCTCTAAACTCCTGGAGCATCTGGTCTACTCTCACCTCATGCTAATGTCTGTAAAGCGCTGCAGAATATAGTAGCGCTATATAAGTGCATAAAATAAATAAAATAAATAAAAAGTCATCCGCTATCTCTCTGATCACTCTTTCCTTGATCCATTACAATCTGGTTTCCGACCCCTACATTCAACAGAAACTGCCCTCACCAAAGTGACAAATGTCACAAACCTCCTGACAGCAAAACACAACAGGGACTACGCTCTGCTCATTCTCCTTGACCTCTCTGCAGCTTTTGACACTGTAGACCACCACCTCCTACTCGTCATGCTCCAGTCTATCGGCCTAAAGGACACTGCTCTCTCTTGGTTTACTTTCTATCTCTCTGGTCGCTCCTTCAGTGTATCATTCGCTGGCTCCACTTCTTCTCTTCTCCCTATCGCTGTTGGGGTTCCTCAGGGTTCAGTCCTAGGCCCTCTTCTCTCTGTACACAGTCCCAATTGGACAGACCATCAGCAGATTTGGTTTCCAGTACCATCTCTATGCTGATGACACACAACTGTATACTTCATCACCTGACATCACGCCTGCTGTATTACAGAACACCAGTCTCTAATATCATGTCCTCTCTCTATCTGAAACTAAATCTTTCAAAAACTGAACTTCTTGTGTTCTCTTCATCTGCTAACCTAACCAAACCTGATATCTCCCTCTCAGTGTGCGACACCATCATCACTCCTAGGCAGCATGCCCGCTGTCTCGGGGTGATGTTTGACACTGATCTTTCTTTCACCCCCTATATTCAATCTCTCGGCTCTTCATGTTGCCTACACCTCAAAAACATCTGTAGAATCAGCCCCTTTCTCACTATGGAAACAACAAAAACTCTCATTGTTGCCCTGATCCATTCCCGTCTCGATAACTTTAACTTACTTTTAATTGGCCTCCCCCTCACCAGACTCTCCCCGCTCCAATCTATTATTAATGCAGCAGTCAAGGTCGCCTATCTGTCTAACCGCTACTCTGATGCCTCTGCCCTGTGCCAGTCACTGCACTGGTTGCCCATTCAGTATAAAAGTCAATTTAAACTGTTTGTCCTCACCCACAAAGCTGCACCCCCCTACATTTCCTCCCTCATCTCTGTCTACCACCCCACCCGTGCTCTCTGTTCAGCCAATGACTTACGACTGACTTCCACAAAAATCCGAACCTCTCTCTCCCGGCTCTAATATTTCTCCCGAGCTGCACCGGTTCTCTGGAATGCCCTACCCCAAGAAAGCAGACTAAATCACAACTTGCACAGCTTTAGGCGCTCCCTAAAAACACATCTTTTTAGGTTGGCCTATCACATCCCCTGATCAGACTCCTTTCCATATAGCCCATTCATCATTCCCTGAACCAGACCCTCCACCAAACTCTCCATCGCACCCAGAAGCACTTTATATATTAGCTGGTGACTGGCTCATACAGCTCTATATCTGCTTCCCTATTTTCCCAAGATCGCTGGACCATTGTACAAAACAAGCACTTCCTTCTGTGTCACCCATATCTCCTCATAGATTGTAAGCTCTTGCGAGCAGGGCCCTTATTCCTCTTGTTGTAATAAAGGACTTGTCTGTTATGTTATTTATTACTGTTTGTACATGAACCCCTGGACTGTAAAGCAGAGCGGAATATGTTGGCGCTATAAAAAATAAAGATTATTATTATTCTGTGGATCCCCCATAATGGAGAAACCGTACTATGCGCAGTATCCATGTTCACTATTGTAGGCCAGATGATGCCCCTGTGGCAAATTAGCTGTACTAAAGCCTATGTCAGCAGATATTAATTTGCATATCATTACTCTACAAATCAAGAGAAAAGCTTTCTAGTGTACATTAGTATTGATATATATTTTTAAAATAATAATTATGAGAAAGAGACCTCCTGCTACTCCCAACCTGTGTTTTTCAACCATATATATGTGTCTTTAAAGGGGTACTCTTCTTCATTAGGGAGAGCCCCAAGTATGCGTAGTACATGCCTGCGCATGGTATTGTAAGCTAAGCTATGCCCCTGTGGAATTGTGAGAAAGATTCCACTTTCTCACACTTTGTTAGTACATATGTTTTCTCTCTTGATTTTGGCTCATGTCTCATCACTGTAAAGTTCATCTTGTGTTTTGTAGATTAATTTCTGGAACTCAGTGTATACCAATTTTCTGCGCCTTGTGACATATTACAAGGTCTTCGTTCTCATTTCTGTGACATAATACAAGTGCTCAGGTGTCTTTTCTGTATACATTTTTGGATCTCACGATGTGCTATTCTGGGCAAAATATGCAAATTAGTTCTCCTAAAGCCTAAGTCAGCAGATGTTAATCCATGAAAAAGAGTACCCCTGTAAAGACACATATATATAGTTGAGAAACATAGGTTGAGAGTAGCAGGAGGTATCTCTCTGTCATAAATTTTTTTTAATTTTTTTTTTTATAAAAATATACATTAATACTAATAATACCAATATACTCCATATATTAATACTAATAATATAACACTAATATACACTAGAAAACATTCCTTTTGATTTCTAGAGTAATAATATGCAAATTAACACTCGTTAACATAGGCTTTAGTAGAGATAATTTGCATATTTTTCCCAGAATACCACAGGGGCTTGATCTAGCCCACAATAGCGAACATGCTTACTCCGCATAGTAGAGTTTCTCCATTATGGGGGATCCATAGAAAAGAGACCTGAACCAATGGAATATGTGAAGAGGTCTAAAACATCTGTATATCATGAGATTCACAAAAGACACCTGAGCCCTTGTATTATGTCACACAAATGAGACCTAACACCTTGTAACGTGTCACAAGGGCCAAAAAATTAGTATACACTGAGATCCTGAAATAAATCTACAAAACACAAAATGAACTTTACAGAGACGAGACCTGAGCCAGAATCAACAGAGTGCAAAACACCCACAGAAACCACACATCATCTTCAGACAGCTGATTAGCAAAAAAAAAAAAAAACATACAGTAAAGCTAAAAAACTTCACATTAAAAAAAAACTCACAAAGCAAAAATGCACATTTTACACAAAACAAGAAAACAGCTTCTTTAGCTCTAAGGCTGTGGGGGAACCTTTGTATGTGTACTATTTCTATTATGGAGACCTTTTGACATGCTATATGATGATATACTATTGGAGACTAGATGACACTCCTCTTGCTTTCTGGGAAACATATATACAAATCATCATGTACAATACATACAAATCAAACATCTGCCTTCAGACAGGCTTGGGAAAGCTAATTTAAATATCTTTCCCACAATTCCACGGGGCATAGCTTAGCTTACAATACCATGTGCTTCACATACTTGGGGCTCTCCTTAATGAAAAAGAGTACCCCCTTTAAAGACACATACAGGAGGTTGGGAGTAGCAGGAGGTCACTCTCAAGCTTGCTCATAAGTTTTATTATGAAAATAAACATCATCCATTTAGAAATGGACCACATCGTGAAAGAGCTGGAGACCATCATCGAGGGCGAAGAGCTGCAGGACTTTCAAGTCGTCCAGACCAACGCCCTCCAGGAACTGGAAGCACAGTGCCTGCTGTTTTTGGGGCAACCCATAGACGGCACGCAAGACGAAGAGAAGCCGCCAGACGACCGGGGTGGTAACTAAGCTGTATCGTTTCCGCTAACCTGTTTCTTTCTCCTCCATGATGGCAAACTTTAACCTTTTTTCCATTAATGTCAGGAGCATTAGGGATAGGTCTAGGTGCCAGACGGTGCTAGCTTTTCTTTCCTCTCAGGTTGCCGACGTCTTCATGTTGCAGGAGTGTGCACTGCCCCCCTCTAGGTCTCACAACCATCTGGCCAGATTGTGGTCCCATGGTCCGTCCTACTGGTCCGGTGGGGGCGACTGTAAGTCGGCTGGGGTGGCCATCCTCCTCAGGGGAAGCACCTTTACACTTGACTCCGTCCAGGAGCTCGTCTGCGGCAGACTTCTTGTCGTAGACGGTTCCTGGGCGGGAGAGCCGGTTAGGCTCATCAACGTGTACGCTTCCCCTGACAAGGGTGAGCGACTGGAGCTCTTCCAGGCCCTGCGACTGCAGCTCGCTACCACTAGGACCGTAGTGATGGCCGGGGACTTCAACTGCCCGATCGAGGAGGACGGACGCAGCTCCGGTACTTCAAGCAAGTTGGATGTCACTTCCAAGCTGCTTATCGAGATGGTAACCGAAGCGTCCTTGCGGGACGTTGTGGGATCCATGGGGAAAGGCTCCGTTAATTATACGTGGAGCCGACCCGATGGCTCACTCCGTTCTAGGATAGACTTTGTGTTCACCTCTCGGGCAGTCAGGCGGTGCGGGTACTCTATGATCCCTTGCTTCTTCTCCGATCACAGGGCCGTTCAGGTCCAGTGCGTCCTTGGCGACGGGTTCCCCCCCGGCCCTGGATCCTGGAAACTGAATTGCGCTCTGCTGAATCGCGAGGATGTGCTTGCGGAGCTTAGAGACACCTACATAGCCTGGCGGAACGACAAATGCTTGTTTGCACGAACTAGTGACTGGTGGGAGTATGTTAAAGTCCAGTTTCGCTGTTTCTTTCAGGCCAAGCAACAACAACAGGCGTGTGAGAAGAAAAGGGACTTCAGAGAGCTGCAGCGTCAGTTGCGGTCCCTGCAAGACCTTCATCTGTGCGGCTGGAACGTGAGGGAGGAGCTGGAGGAGACCAAAAAGAGCCTGAAAAGGCACTTTGAGGAGGAATCCAAGCGAATCATCTTCCGTTCCAAGGTGGAGAACCTGGAGAAGGGTGAGAAATGTAACTCGTTCTTTTTCAGGAAACTCCACGCCGGCCACACGCCCCTGAACGAACTCCGAGACAAGGATGGAAACATGCGAACAGGGAAGGAGGAAGTGATGGGAGTCGTCACAGACTACTACAGCGACCTCTACTCCCCGAAGAACACCGATCCGACAGCCGCCGATAAATTCCTGTCAGGTATCACTAACCATCTTGACCCTGCAGGTGCGGAGGCGATGGATGACCCTCTGACGGTGGGGGAGCTGCTCTCTGCCGCTAGATCCTTTAGGTCCGGCAGGACCCCGGGCAGTGACGGTCTTCCAGCCGAGCTCTATGTAGCGCTGGGGGACCTGATCTGTCCGGACCTGCTGGAACTCTATGAGGAGATGGTGGTGGAGGGTAGAATGCCCCCATCGTTGAGGGAAGGCATGATCACGATCCTGTATAAGCGGAAGGGGGAGAGATGCGACTTAAAAAATTGGCGTCCCATCTCTCTCCTGAACGTGGACTACAAGATCCTCGCCAAGGTACTGGCCAACCGGCTGAAGGTTGTCATCGGCGGGATCATCCACCCGGACCAGACCTGCGGCATCCCTGGCCGCAGGATCGCAGACAGCCTCGCTCTCATGCGAGACACGGTACAATACATCAAAGACCGCCGTGTACATGCGGCCCTGGTCAGCCTCGACCAGGAGAAGGCCTTTGACCGCGTCTCCCATGAATTCATGGGCAAGGCTTTGCGCAAGCTGGGTCTAGGCAGGAGGTTCTGCTCGTTTGTTAACCTAATGTACCTTGACATTTACAGCACGGTGTTGGTGAACGGCTGGAAGACTGACCCCTTTCAGGTGCGTTCCGGGGTCAGACAAGGCTGCCCTCTTTCACCTCTCCTTTTTGTTTGTGTTATAGAGCTCTTCGCGGAGTCTATCCGGCAGAATGGAGAGATCAGAGGGATCACCGCACCAGGACCAGGACGCTACGAGGTCAAGTGCTCGCTGTACATGGACGACGTGACCGTCTTCTGCGCCGACCGGCGTTCGGTGACTGCACTCGTCCAGACCTGCGAGGAGTTCGGACAAGCTTCAGGGGCCAAAGTCAACTGCGGGAAGTCGGAAGCCATGCTCTTCGGGGACTGGCAACTGGCTTCTTCTGCCCCCTTCCCATTTACCATCAAATCAGACTTCATCCAAATCCTCGGAGTCTGGTTTGGGAAGGAAGGCGCAGCCCTCAAGTCTTGGGAAGAACGCTTGGCCAAAGTCAACCAACGGATTGGACTATGGAGCCTCAGACAACTCACTATCGAGGGCAAAGCGCTCGTCCTGCGTAACGAAGTTCTGCCTGTGCTACAGTACACCGCACAGGCGTGGCCCCCTCTGGCTACCGTTTCTAGGGCCATTACCAGGACAGTGTTTCGCTTTGTCTGGGGATCGAAAATGGACAGAGTGAAGCGAGCCATCATGTACAAAGAGCCCCGCAAGGGTGGGAAAGGAATTCCGGACCTGCCCACGTTACTGCGGATCGCCTTTGTTTGTGACAGCGTTCGTCGGACTCTGAGGACAGCAAACGGCTCTGCGGGCAAGGCTATGTCTCGCTTTTTTCTCCTGCCCCTCTGGAGAGGTCTGGGCTGGGACAAGTGGGACAGCTCCATCCCTTACAACTGGCACGCTCCGTGGTATTACGGAGACGTCGTCCGGTTCGTGAGGGAACATCAACTGGAGGGCCTCAAGCCCGACTTGTGGAAACCCAAGACCATCCACAAGCTAATCAGAGCAAAGGACTTGGCGGAGTCAATTCCAGGGCTCCCTGATGACACCGCAGAGACAGTTTGGACTAATGTGTCTTCAGACAGGTTAACCAACGGGCACAAGGACTTGTCATGGATGGCCATCCAGGGTGGTCTACCCATCCGGTCATTCATGCACGCCCGCAACCTGTGCAAAACCCGGTACTGCCCCAGGTGCCCCTTCACGGAGGAAACATCGTACCACCTTTTCTGGGAGTGCCCCTTTGCGCAGGGCCTTTTGGATGCCCTGGAACATGAACTCAAAGACTCGGTGCCCAGGAACTGCCTGCAACACACCTCGGTGTTGTACGGACTATTTCCTGGGATTCATTCTGTTGAGGCCATCCAGGAGGCCTGGCGCCTTATGAACTGTTTTAAGGACGCTATATGGCTTGCCAGGAACCGGCTCATCCTCAGGAGGGAGAGCATGTCCGTCCTGGACTGCCGCAGGCTTATCCACAGCCTGTTGCGGGACTACAACTTCCTGGACGACATCGACGAAGAAGAGGACTAAACCCCTCTCCTTCCCCCTCTTCCCCCCCTGTGGTGTGTGTTAGTTCAATAAAGCTTCGGGCATGTGATCTCCCCTCCCTACCCCCTCCTTCCCCTCCCCCACCCCTCATCACTGTCTAAATGCTTTGTTGAAAGGTTCTTTTGTGTCATCGTGATTGAATAGGTATGCTAGTGTAGCATGTATTGTGATGTATAGCGTAGGTTAGCCTGTGTTTTACATGACAATACCATGCTAAAGAGCGACGATTGTAAGTATTTATTATGTGCTGCCTCGTGGCCTGCGCTGCGTCGCAGTACTAAGTATGTATGTATTGACGATTTGATTGCAATAAAGACGTTTTCAATAAAAAAAAAAAAAATAAACATCATCGCTTCTCGGCCTTTTGGCTAAGATCAAGTGTAGTATCTGTTCTTATCAGTCTGGCAGTGCGGTCACGCTGTCGGACTGAGGGATGGAGAGGCACGTGGAACCTCCTTGGTGGACGGCCGGAGCCTTTGAGCCTCCGGGCCCCAGGCTATGTGACCAGGAGGTATACGGATCTTATGCCGGAGGGCCGGGTAGATTGAAAGCCCGAGGTGCAGAAGTGCCCCAGGAGTGGTGACCCTGGGGTGCCTGAACTCACTGGGGGTGGGATCCCACTGAGATTCACGCACATTTGCACAGCACTTCACTTCATTCTTTTGAGCACACACCTCTCTTTGCCTGGTTCGGCTCGCTGGACCATACAAAAGAGGAATTTTTATAATTCTGGCCGAATGACCGGGCCTTAGGGCACTCATTCACTTTATTTATTTATTTTTTATGTCACTGTGTGTCACTTTCCACGTTGTGTGTCACAAGGATTTTGAGGGTTACGGCGCCCTAACGGGTGCCCCCCCTTGAGGTCTGGGGGGGGGGTGTGTGGCCATTTTGGTTCCGCACTCCCCTGCAAACCCCACGGTCTCCCCTTCCGGGGGGGGGACCAACTGATTGTTGAGCTCTGTGCCGACTCACCCGGGGTGGCGCCTGGGTGAGGAAGCTGGAGCACAGACGGGGCGTACCCTTGGCTTCGGCTGAGGGTTGCCCATTTGGGTGTACACCCGGCTTCGGCTGGGGGTCACCATTTTGTCCAAGTCCCTTGCAGGTGCCTTTTGGCCCGGAGGGATGAGGAAGGTTCTGGGGGGCCCTTCTTCTTTGGAAGAGGGCCTGCGATGGACCGTAACCTTGGGCACGTTTTTGTTGCACTTGGTTTTAGTAAAGCACGCTCCTCGGGCTTTTAAAAAAAAAAAAAAACATCAGTACTAAAGTGTCATTAGAAAACATTCCTCTTGATATGCAAATTAACATCTACTGACATAGGCTTTAGTAGAGCTTATTTGCATATTTTTCCCAGAATACCACAGGAGAATCATCTGGCCTACAATAGCGAACATGTGTACTCTGCATAGTAGGGTTTCTCCATTATGGGGGATCCACAGAAAAGAGACCTAAACCATTGGAATATGTAAAGAGGTTTAAAACATCTATATATCGTGAGATCCACAAATGAATACAGAAAAGACACCTGAGCTCTTGTATTTTGTCATAGAAATAAGAACTAAGACCTTGTAATGTGTCACAAGGCCCAGAAAATTAGTATACACTGATTTCCAGAAACAAACTTTACAGAGATGAGACCTGAGCCAAAGGAAACAAAGAGAAAACATACAAACAATGCGCAGGTAAATGGTAAAACAGTGCACAGAACCCACAGGAACCCCACATTATCTTTGTACAGCTGATTGGCAAAAGTTGAACCATGCAGAAAAGCAAAGCAACTTCAGATCAGGAAACAGCTCACAGGACAAACAGCCATATTTTTTTTTTTCACATAAAACCAAGCTGTAAGGTTGTGGGGGAACCTTTGTATGTGTACTATTTCTATTATGGACACCTTTTGACATGCTATATGATGATTTACTATTGCAGGCTAGATGACACTCTTCTTGCTTTCTGGGAAACATATATGCAAATCATCATGTCTAACATCTGCCTTCAGACAGGTTTGGGAAAGCTAATTTGAATACCTTTCCCATAATTCCACGGGGGGGGGGCATAGCTTAGCTTACAATCACATGCGCAGGCATGTACTACGCATACTTGGGGCTCTGCCTAATGAAAAAGAGTACCCCTTTAAAGACACACATATACTGTAAGCTAAGCTATGACTCTGCGGAATTGTGAGAAAGATATTCAACTTAGCTTTCCCAAACCTGTCTGAAGGCAGTAGATGTTAGATATGATGATTTGCATACATGTTTCCCAGAAAGCAAAAGGAGTGTCATTTAGCCTGCAATTCTATATCATCATATAGCATGTCAAAAGGCCTCCACAAATGAAATAGTACAAATTCAAAGGTTATCCCACATCTAAAAAAATGTTGTTGCCTTTTGGTTTTGTTTGACAAATATTAGTTTGCTCTGTGAGCTGCTTTTTTATGTGAAGTTTTCCAGCTTTGATGCATGTTTCATCTTTTGCCGATCAGCTGTTCAAAGATAATGTGGGGTTCCTATGGGTGCTGTGCACTCTTTTACCATTTACCTGCACTTTGTTAGTATGTTTTCTCTCTTGATTTTAGCTTATGTCTCATCTTTGTAAAGTTCATCTCGTGTTTTGTAGATTCATTACTGGAACTCAGTGTATACCAATTTTCTGGGCCTTGTGACATTTTACAAGGTCTTAGTTCTCATTTCTGTTACATATACAAGGGCTCCAATGTATTTTCTGTATTCATTTGTGGATCTCACTATATACAGATGTTTTAGACCTCTTTACATATTCCATTGGTTCAGGTCTCTTTTCTGTGGATCCACCATAATGGAGAAACCCTACTATGCGGAGTACACATTTGCTATTGTAGGCTAGATGATGACCCTGTGGTATTCTGGGAAAAATATGCAAATTAGCTCTACTAATGCCTATGTCAGATGTTAAATCAGTTTTGAATAACTTGAAGGGTGTAGTTTCCAAAATGGTGTCTTTTATGGGTGGTTTCTACTATGTAAGGCCAACAGTAACTTCATAACTGAACTGGTCCTTAAAAAGTGGGTTTTGGAAATTTTCTTACAAGGCTACATTCACACGACAGTTGTTTTTGTGGCCTCACATATTTTGCGGCTCAGATCGGGGCCCATTAATTTCTATGGGGCCGCAGAAGATGCAGACAGAACACCGTGTGCTGTCCGCATCTTTTGCTCCGTGCCATGGCCCCGCAAAAAGAATAGAACATGCAATTGAGGACAAGAATAGGTATTTCTATGATATTCGGATCCGCAAAACACAACAATCGTGTGAATTTCAGAAGCAATTCTTAAACTTTATAACGTCCTAAAAAGTAAAATGACATTTTCAAAATAATACCTACATAAAGTAGACATATGGGGAATGTTAAGTAATACATATTTTATGAGGTATCACTTTCTGTTTTAAAAGAAGAGAAATAGATATTTTGAAAATTGTGAATATTTCCAAATTTTTGGTAAATTTTAGATTTTTCCATAAATAAAGGTGAAATATATTGACTCAAATCTATGACTGTCATGAAGTACAATGTGTCTCAAGAAAACAATCTAAGAATGGCTTGGATAAGTAAAAGTGTTCGAAAGTTATTACCACATAAAGTGACACATATCAGATTTTCAAAAAAATGGCCTGGGCAGGAGGGTGAATACTGGACCGGGGTAGAAGAGGTTAATGGCTAACAAAAATAGAAGCAATTGCACAGCAAATTCAAGCAAAATCCCCCTTTTTTATTGTGACACCCTAGTTGCTGATGGTCTATTACCTAAAAGAACCCCCAAAATCCAACAAGGTACCATCCTTGCTAAGGACTTCCGGTTTTGGCGCTGATATGTGATGTCCTGTGGTGAGCAGCTTCTCTTCCCTCAGCTCTTCCTAACCTCCCAGCTCAGTCTACCCGCATTTCTACCTTATTTACTTACTTGGGGGAGATGCTTTGAGACTTATGGCCCCTGTTTCATGGAGCGGTACCTCTTGCAATGAGGGAAAAAAAACAGAAGAAAGAAGACGTACGCATGAGCGTAAAAAAAGCATACGAATACTCAGCGTACTATTGTCTTCGCGATTACGTAATACGCAGGCACGCACGACGAGAGGCTGCGGCATGCACTCCTCAGAGGCAGAGCGAATATTCGAAAATGGCATCCAGGCGATCCTCATCATTTAGCTCTGAAGAGCTGAAATTCCTGATCTGGCTGATGGACAGAGAGGATTACGATGGCACACACCGCCATCCAAACCAGCATAAGAAGGAGGTGATCCAGCAGGTGATACAAGGCCTGCGCCATCGTTTCCACACCATGTGGACCCCGGGCCAGATCTAGCGGAAATGGTCCGATCTGAAATTCAAATGCCCAGAGCGGCTTAATGAGATCCGCGCAGAGATACGGCCGGATGAGTAACAAAATATTTGATAAGTAAAAACCATGTAAAAAAATTAGTGTACTGTATTGTATATATACCAGCAGTCACTGCGAATAATGAAAAAAGTATAGAAGGACAACATGGTCGTGAAAAAGAAAAAGACCACCTGGTCCATCTAGTCTGCCCTTTTATTATCCTTTTATTGTTATCTTAGGATAGATACATGTTTATCCCAGGCATGTTTAAATTCAGTTACTGTGGATGTATCAACCACCTCTGCTGGACGTTTGTTCCAAGCTTCTACTACTCTTTCAGTGAAATAATATTTTCTAATGTTGTTCTTGATTTTTCCTCCAACTAACCTCAGATTGTGCCCCCTTGTTCTTGTGTTCAGTTTCTTATTAATAACCCTTCCCTCCTGAACTTTATTCAGTCCTTTAACATATTTAAAGGTTTCAATCATGTCCCCCCTTTCTCTTCTTTCCTCCAGACTATACATATTAAGAACTCGGAGTCTTTCTTCATAAGTTCTATGCTTTAGACCTTCCACCATTTTTGTAGCTCTTCTTTGGACCCGTTCTCTTTTAGCAATATCCTTTTGCAGGTGAGGTCTCCAGAATTGAACACAGTATTCCAGATGTGGTCTCACTAGAGCTCTATACAGAGGGATCACAATCTCCCTCTTTCATGCTAGGCAACGCCTCTCTAACTATCGACCCAAACAACTTAAGTGAAGGTATTCTAGTCATTATTGTTAATGGTGCTGGCCGTTCTCCCGTTTGTGTCAGGCAAATGCACTAGTTCGAAAGAAAGTATCCTTATATGCCCCTTCATAGTTAGCGCTTCCTCCTCCTACACACAGACTCAAAGACGTGCCCATGCTGCAGCTACTGTCAGTTGGCGATATCCAAAGTATTCCTACCGCACCGTGTTATCGATATAAAGAAAGTTATTACAACGATAACGTTATCTATTGCCATAAATACCTTTTTAGAAGAAAAAAATATGATATGGTCCCCTCTCACACCCATAATATCTTAATAGTAGTATGTGTTAGTGTTAAAAAGAGTCATCATCTAACAATTGTGTACATTTTTATGTTGCAGAGCACCGTCAACGACGGAGTCACCACCATCGAGGCAGGATGGCCCCTGAAGTACCTGCAGCCTCTAGTAAATGTAAAACATATTTAATTTATTTTTCATCCAAGCTACGTGGGAGTGCAGCTGCAGTAAAAGCACTAGTGGTTAGGAACGGGATCCTCCAGCCCCAAACTTTTCCCATGTAGCTACAACTATTCATTAGAGTTGAATGTAAGGCTACTTCTACACTAGCGGCAGCCCGGATCCAGTGGGTGAAGGGTCCCTCCGGATCCATGCTGCCGCAGGTACACATGTGGGGCCAGAACCGCGCTCTGGTCCAAATTCACTGTAATGGGGGTGGTCCGCGAATCCGGCCACAGCACGTTAACCCCTGCTGAGAGGCAGCCGGAGCGAAAATACTGTTCTGCCGGGCTGACGCCAGTGTAGAAGTGGCCTTTTTTGACAGCTGCTGCACCACAGAGGAGCCGCTCTCAGTGTCCTCCACCCCAGCGAGAGAGGACCCCACCTGCCCCTCCAACACCACCAGCCCATCTACCAGAGGTAGAAGGTAGGTAAAAAAAAAGTGTAATGGGTGGACCTTCTGTCTTCAAAATATGAGCTAAATGTATGTTTTATCTTTGGTAGCTCCAACCGACAGGGAGCAGTTTTCCCCTGGACCATGGGAAGACTACGCCGTATGGGTGTCCAGTAAGTACTACAAAAGGCTCAGTCAGTACAGAATACATGTCACAGACTAAGCCGCTCCAGTACATTAAAGTTTAGATTTTTTTTGTGGGACAACCACTGTAACTCGATCATACATACTAAGTACATAACTGTTTCCACCCCTACAGACATCCCCACTGACTTCGAAGTGGAGGCTGGATTACGGCGCCTTGGCTCCAGGCTCCACGCTGCCTCCCGGCTCATTCGTGGCCTGCAGCTGGAGCTGCAAGAGCTGCAGGACATGATGGCCCGACGTCGGCAAAGGCCGGCGTAATTTTATTTTTTTGTTCCTTTCTTCTGTTTATTATATTATTTATTTGTTAAAAAAAAGTATTTATTTATTACTAAAATATTCTTGAAAAACCTGTGTTTTGAGTGTTTTGTTAAACCTTTAACACCTTCCTGATCCTGACATAGTGTGAAGAAGACAGAGTTTTTTTCCCACGGCCATTTTCCCATATTAATGAACACAGCGGTGTCTGCCGGCCGAAGTATTACTACATTACACACACTCCTATTCACTGATTACAATTGACAGACAGAAAAATAAAAAAGGCTTGGCTTGTTTGGGCAACAAGCCTGTACATTCTACCTTAACATAGGCAGTGAAAATTATATATGAGCTTTTTATGGCTGCCTTGGCCAGTAGAAGTAGGGGACGGGGTATATCAGCATAGAGTGATAGGTAAAATAAATACAACAGACTGCAGTGGTGTATAACAATGTCCGCTAATATAACTTGTGCGGGAGGCAGAGGCAGTGTAAAAAAAAATTTTTTTAAATATATATAACACATACAGTACAGACTAAAAGTTTGGACACATCTTCTCATTCAAAGAGTATGAAAATTGTAGATTCACACTGAAGGCATCAAAACTATGAATTAACACATGTAGAATTATATACTTAACAAAAAAGTTTGAAACAACTGAAAATATGTTTTATATTCTAGGTTCTTCAAAGTAGCCACCTTTTGCTTTGATCACTGCTTTGCACACTCTTGGCATTCTCTTGATGAGCTTCAAGAGGTAGTCACCTGAAATGGTATTCCAACAGTCTTGAAGGAGTTCCCAGAGATGCTTAGCATTTGTTGGCCCTTTTGCCTTCACTCTGCGGTCAAGCTCACCCCAAACCATCTCGATTGGGTTCAGGTCTGGTGACTGTGGAGGCCAGGTCATCTGGCATAGCACCCCATCACTCTCCTTCTTGGTCAAATAGCCCTTACACAGCCTGGAGGTGTGTTTGGGGTCATTGTCCTGTTGATAAATAAATGATGGTCCAACTAAACGCAAACCAGATGGAATAGCATGCCGCTACAAGATGCTGTGGTAGCCATGGTTCTGGTAGCTGGTTCAGTATGCCTTCAATTTTGAATAAATCCCCAACAGTGTCACCAGCAAAGCACCCCCACACCATCACACCTCCTCCTCCATGCTTCACAGTGGGAACCAGGCATGTAGAGTCCATCCGTTCACCTTTTCTGCGTCGCACAAAGACACGGTGGTTGGAACCAAAGATCTCAAATTTGGACTCATCAGACCAAAGCACAGATTTCCACTGGTCTAATGTCCATTCCTTGTGTTCTTTAGCCCAAACAAGTATCTTCTGCTTGTTGCCTGTCCTTAGCAGTGGTTTCCTAGCAGCTATTTTACCATGAAGGCCTGCTGCACACAGTCTCCTCGTAACAGTTGTTGTAGAGATGTGTCTGCTGCTAGAACTCTGTGTGGCATTGACCTGGTCTCTAATCTGAGCTGCTGTTACCTGCGATTTCTGAGGCTGGTGACTCGGATAAACTTATCCTCCGCAGCAGAGGTGACTCTTGGTCTTCCTTTCCTGGGGCTGTCCTCATGTGAGCCAGTTTCTTTGTTGCGCTTGATGTTTTTTGCGACTGCACTTGGGGACACTTTCAAAGTTTTCCCAATTTTTCGGACTGACTGACCTTCATTTCTTAAAGTAATGATGGCCACTCGTTTTTCTTTACTTAGCTGCTTTTTTCTTGCCATAATACAAATTCGAACAGTCTATTCAGTAGGACTATCAGCTGTGTATCCACCTGATTTCTGCCCAACACAACACATGGTCCCAACCCCATTTATAAGGCAAGAAATCCCACTTATTAAACCTGACAGGGCACACCTGTGAAGTGAAAACCATTTCAGGTGACTACCTCTTGAAGCTCATCAAGAGAATGCCAAGAGTGTGCAAAGCAGTAATCAAAGCAAAAGGTGGCTACTTTGAAGAACCTAGAATATAAGACATATTTTCAGTTGTTTCACACTGGTTCGCACCGCCCATGACATGACACAAGACATTTGGCTGTAAAATTATGGCCCGGCTGACAGCAACAGTGGGAAGACACTCAGACTATTCTGCCCTGCAAGGCCTGATCTAATCTCCACCAGCATCAGCAAGAGGAGTATGAAATTCGGATGTAATCCAGCCTTTATTCATTTTTATAAAAGTATTTTTTTGAACAATGCCCAGTGACAGATTTGTCCTTTTGGGTGTCACCCCCCCCCCATCGGCACTAAAAACCCTCTCTGACATGACACTTGAGGCTGGGCAGGAAAGAAGCCCTAGTGCATAGTGGGACAGTTCCGGCCACTGTTGTAATCTGCCTGCCCAGAAGTCCAGGGGTCTGAGAAGAGGCTTTGTGAGCCAGACTGCAGGTACGCCTGAACCTGCTCATTGAGGCGGGTGATCTGGGCCTGCTCACTTGGCTGTAGCTGTTGGGAGCCTGCAGAGAAAAAATCCTGCATCATACTAATTAGGCTTAACTGGCTGATGCTGGTTGTGGCAGAAGGTGGATTACTCGGCTGGATCTCCTTCTCAGACATGCTGGCAGCAAGCTGGGGCTGGTTGAAAGCTGTGGCCAGGTTACTACATAGCTTCTCCCGCAATGATACTAATTTATCTTCCCTTTCCTGGGGAGGAAAACAATCCCCCATGTTGGATTGATACCGCGGGTCCAGAAGCATCGCCAGCCAGTACATCGTCAGTCTGTCTTATGTTTAGGATACGCCTGTCAGTGCGTAAGCATGTGAGCATACAACTTGCCATCCTGCCCAGTGTGCCTGAGAGGCCACTTCTTTCCATCTCAGCCTCTCTCTGAGAAACTGCTGTGTCCCTGAAAGTCTCATCATCCTCATCCTCCAGCTGTGTCTCCTCCTCCTGGTTATCATCACCCTCATTAAAATCCTCCTCCTCTTCCCCCTCCTCTAACTGAAGCTCCTCATCCTCATCCTCATCCTCCTCCTGCTCCACAAGGGAACTTTGGCGTTGGGGCTCCCCTACAGTGACAGCATGGCGGGTAGACAAATGGCCAGGATTTCCTTCCCCCATTGCCCCCTGCTGCATGAGCATGAGTGTCTTTTCCACCACAAATATTATTGAAATTATGTTGTTCACACCGCAGCTATCCCGGCTGACCAATTTGGTGGATTCTTCTAAGGGCTTTAGAATAGTGCAGGCATCTCGTACCAGCCTCCACTGCCGGAAATCAAAGCCGCACCTGCTCCCTATGCTGGAAGATTATGGCTGCTGCTGGACAAAATCGTCCACTGCTCTACGCTGCTCTAGTAGTCGCTGCAACATATGAAGAGTGGAATTCCACCGGGTCGCCACATCACCTATTAAGCGGTGTGGCAGAAGACCGTTTTGACGCTGCAGTTCCACCAGAGCGTGGCGAGATACATATGAATGGCTGAAATGAGTGCAAAGCTTCCGCAACTTTGCCAGCACTGTGCGCAGGCCAGTGAATGTTTTTAGAAATCTTTGCACCACTAGATTTAGGACATGTGCCATACAGGGAGCATGCGAGAATTGACCCAGGTTCAGCGCTGCCACTATATTTGTCCCATTGTCACTCACTACCTTGCCCACTTCCAGCTGCCGTGGAGTCAGCCAGCGCGCTATTTGCTGCTTCATGTAATGCAGCAAGCGCCGGCCTGTGTGGCTGCTACAGCCAAGACAAACTAAGTCTAACACTGCATGGCAGCGTTTCACCTGGCACATGTGATATGAAGGAGCGGGGGTAACTCGCTGACCTGACGCTCCAGCAGGCGGACTGCCCGTGGAGGTGGAAGTGGATAGTTGTTGGGTGGTCTGCTGCAATCCTGGCTGGAAAGCACGTGGAGGTGCCAACAGCAATTGACCGGGTTGCTGGGGGGTTCCTGCCTCGATGCCACTAAATACATTCAGCCAGTGGGCAGTAAAGGACATGTATTGCCCCTGGCCATAAGCACTGCTCCAGGTGTCCACCGTGACGTGCACCGTGCTGCAGAGAGACAGCTGCAGGGAGCGTCCAATATTGTCAGGCACGTGGGAGTAAAGGGCGGGGATAGCTTTGTTGGAGAAGTAATGCCGGCTAGGGACCTGCCACGTGGCTGAGCACAAGCCATTAGCTCCCTAAAAGCTGGGCAGTCAACCAGCTGGTATGGCAGAGACTGCACAGCCAGTAACTTTGTCAGGTGACCATTCAGTTTGCGCACTGGATTACTTGTGGTGTAAAACTGCTTCCTGGGCACGCACTCAGTAATGGACAGCTGCCGAATGAGAGGAGGTGGAGAAATGCACGCACTGGCCGACGATGAGGTGGATGTACTAGTTACACACCGAGATGCGGGCTGAGCTATGGCCCTGGATGTGGCCTGCCTGACAGAAGGGACCCCGGGAGAAGTAACCAGCTCTTTAGTATTAATGGGCTGCTCTAAATTGCCGGCATGATGCCGCTTCAAATGGTTCCACAGAGCAGTAGTCCAAACATTTGTGGCTTTCCCACGGCTCAATTTCTGTTTACACAAATTACACGTGGCCATACTGCTATCCCCCGGCAGAGTGGTAAAATACTTCCACACACCCGACGTGCGCCCTCCACAGATGTCCAAGCTTGTAGCCCTTGCACGCTTACAACCTGGTGCCGGCCCCACTTTATTTGGGGTCTCGTTAGTTCCCAGGGAAGCACTAGCCCTGGGCCTAACTCGCCTCTGCCCTCTGTTGCTGCCAGTACTAGTACCACCCTCCTCCTCTGAGCTCAAATCCTCCTCACCAGCCCGATCCGCTTCCCAGGTCCTCCGGTCTAACACATCAGATTCATCATCAGACTCCTCCACAACACATTTTTCGGAATGCAAATTAGGCTGTTCCCCACTAACTGACAATTCCGGGCAGTGAGGTGGGCTTCGGTGGCTTTTTTTTTTAGAAATTGCAGAAGGGACACCACTAGGAGTTAGCCTGGTGGAACAACGGCCAAGTATTGCGAATACTACTAGTAGATGCTCCGGCTACAGGTCTTTTGGCACTGCTGCCCTGTGCCACCGTCTCCTTTTTTTTTAAGCTCAAAGTCTGGCTAGAACTGGACCCCTTTTGCTTATCCATTCCAGACATTTTTCAATTCACTCTGTGACCCTGCAGCTGGTCCTTGTCCCTGTATCTCACTGTCTCTCCCTATCTCTCCCTGTCTCTCTCTCCCTGCTTGATTAAATACTGGCCCTGAACTTGCCCTGCAGTATCCCTGATATCTGTAATATGGATTCCCAGAGCAATTACACCCCAATTTTCACAAAACAGGTCTCAGAGTCTCAGAACCTCATACACAGTGCTTCTGCTCGTCTCAGCAGTCGCAGCAGAAGTGATGCGTCGCTGGCTTACCAAGCCTGAGCCAATCAGAGAAAGCCCTGCCCACTAGGTCAGGTGACCGTTTCTTCCCGGGCTTTTGCGCACAATAAACGAACTAACAGTAAAAGTTCGCTAATGAATTGAAATCGTACGCAACAGCGTATACAGTAACTTATACGTAGCAATAGCATATAATTTATAGGACAAACTACATAGTGAATGCGTACAAAGCCGAAGTGAATCACCTAATATTCGGATTCACTTCGCAGCTAAAAAATCCCAAGATTCGATATGAATCAACGAATCGACAAATCGATTCGCTCATCTCTACATACAGCCCAGGGAAAGGGCTTAAAGAGGTTGTTCAAGTTATTTTTTTGTTCTTTGTACCCCGAAATGCGTTGTACTGTCTGCTACCAATAAAGTATAGATTTCCAATCTATACAACGGACTAGTTCTTTGTGCCGTGGGATTGACTCTTTACCTCTCGTGGATATTATCACCTTCTGTGGGGAATCCAGGCACCCTGTGGCAGAAGCGTCTATCAATCTCAGGCTGCATACCAACATCACATAGGGGTTACAACAACCCCTTACAAGCCTTCATTAGAGTTGTGCCTAATACTCGCACAACTACCTAATGTGAGCCTCCATTTGGAGTTCGTATCTGATTTATTGCCTACGTTATCACCCTATGGTGCGCCTTCCTTGTATTTCACAGAAATACACTGCCTGCGAATAGAATTGCCTGTACCCGTTAATTGGGATCTCTCCAGCAGCACATAGGATCTGAAGTAACCTGGGCAGCTAAGGATGGAATATGTCCAGAATAGTTTACAACAGAGAGAACGCCTGGTTCTGCAATATGCGCAACCACCATTACCAACAGCGAGTACCGGTACAGATGCTACCATTCCGGTCGGGGAAGGTATCGACGAAAAATCCTTATCTCTTCTTTTCTTTGAACTTGAAAAATATGATGAGTGAACTACAGCATCAACTTGATGCCAAGTTTTTAGAACTTTACCTAGTGTAGGTCCTAATCCCTAGAGGTCTCCATCTCCACTTCAAACACTCTTTTGAGGAGGATAAGGACTTCAGTAAGGACTGGGACAATTACCTCCTGGATTGTGCAAGAGATTTAATGTCTAGATTCAGTGGTGTACGCCAATGGCGGCAGACCACGCCATGGCTATGGGGCCCGTGAGGTTGGGGGGCCCGGCAGGGCTGAATGGCCCCGCCCCCTCATTTTCATAGCAGCAGAGGAACGATAAATCATCCTATCTGATGTTCCCTCCCTGCCCCTCCTCCTGTAGTTCCACTCACCGCTGCAGTCCTGTGATAGATCCTGCTGTGAGCTAAAGGACCTTCCTGATGTCATCGCCCATGTGACCAGTGGGGGAGGAGCCAGAAAAGCAGAGAGCTGTGATACTGTACGGAGAGCAGCCAGGCTGGGGTTTGGTGAGTCCTAGCTGTGTGTGTGTGTCTGTCCGTCCCTGTGTGTCTGTCTGTTCCTGTCTGTCTGTCCCTGTGTGTCTGTTTGTCCCTGTGTGTCTGTCTGTTTGTCTCTGCCCCTTTGTGTCCCTGCCCCTGTGTGTGTCTGTCCCTGTGTGTGTCTGTCCCCCTGTGTGTCTGTCCCTGTGTATCTGCCCCCGTGTGTGTCTGTCCCCCTGTGTGTGTCTGTCCCCCTGTGTTTGTCACCATCACCATGCCCACAGTGTTCCTATGCAAAATAACCGTGGAGCCCCAGTTATGGGTCTACAACACAGTGAAAGCCAGATATCCCTCAAATGAGGCTCCATGGTGTTTTTTTGTAGCTGGTCTCCCTGAGATCAGCTTTTGTTTTGTTTGAGTAGTCTCCAAGGCATTGCTCCTGATTAGCCAGAATCCTACTCCACACTGATGAGGGGGCAATACCCCAAAACAGCTGTCTGTGGATGGATAACTGGCTTAGGTCTTCCCCGTCACATCCTTAAAGCTTGTAAAAGAGCAGGATCTTGACATAGGGGCCACTTAATATGGTGAATTTGGTGATCTTTGTAATAGGGACACCCCCTTGCTTGGTTTTCCTTCCTTGATGGATATCTGGCTTTCACTGTGTTGCAGACCAACAACTGGGGCTCCACAGTTATTTTGCATATTACTGTTTCCCAGGGAGCTTTGCACTTTGGATTGCTGTGTTGAGACTCTTAAATGAGGCTCTATGGTGTTTTTTGTAGCTGGTCTCCCTGAGATCAGCTTTTGTTTAGTTTGCACAGTGTTCCTATGTCTTGACGCAGCTGCATCAGGATGTTCTGTGGGGGCAAGAAGAAGAAGAAGACGGAAGAGGAGGCACACTAAGGATGCAGGTAAAACTACCACATGATCTACACTAGTGTTATCTGTGGTTTTACATAGGACTGCAGGTAAGACTAATATATATATATATATATATATATATCTCCCTGTGTGTACACACACTCACTCACTTACTCACTATACAGTTACAATAATTGTACTTTATATTTGGGTGGGGGGCCCAGTTCTGAGACTTGCTATGTGGCCCCTCGATTTCTATGTATGCCCCTGTCTAGATTAATTAACAAAAGAAGCACCTTAGCCCTAGAATTTGGGAACAAAATAATAGAGTGTCACAAAAGGATTCTCACACATAGAGACCATCTTGCTTTCATAAGGTTTGATCGCCTCATAACCACACGAGTTACCGCATATGAAAAAGAAATCCTCACCAAAAAAACGAACAAACTTTTTAGAGATAGGGCAGATTTCAGCAATGACAACATCAAATTTTGGCTCAAAGAACTCTGGGGATCAATAAAGGGTCACAAACCACCCCTGAGGCCCTATTTTTCACTCTTACAGCCAAGACTCCACTACTTGACAGGCCCAAAACTGTTACCCCTCTCCAGTCATCACACCAACAACCTTCACATAATAACGCCATAGCATCTGAACCTTTTGGTCAGGATATCCTTTCCACTTGCACCCCCCACAGTCTTCCCAGGCACAAAGTCATCTAGTATTGCTACCAACAAACACAGAGAGATCATCTCTCCGCCACTTTGTTCACCACCAACACCTGCGGACTTAGAATTGGACTCTCTCATCATACTCCATGCCGGTACACCATCCGGCTCTCCGACCACTCCTCCTATAGCAACACATCATACGTTAGGTCCAAATTCCAGTACAGTCAACCTTTCTAACACCATGTCTCATACCAACGTAGGTCCCTCGTCTTTTTTATCCCTTCCTCTCATCCTAAATCCCACTACAATATACCCAGTACTCAAGAGTCCAGGATACTGTTCTCTGTTTACTGCCGCGCTCAGTGTGGGGTTACTATTAAGATTTAATAATATTCCACCACTGAAACCACCAATGTAAGTAATATAAGGTTTTATTGGGCATCATGGTATTAAAAATTTATTTTTTGCTCTAATCCTATGCAAATCATTTTGGGTCCACCCCTCTCCCACCCCCCTGCACCTCATTTTTTGGCTTTTTTTTTTTTTAGCTATTTATATGTGTTTTGTGTGTGTGTAATTAAATGGCAGCATTCTTTGTACCTGATGAAAGGTTTTTTTTTTACCCCAAAACGCATTGTACTGTCTGCTACCAATAAAGTATAGATTTCCAATCTATACAACGGATTGGTTCTTTGGGATTGACGCTTTACCTCTCGTGTCTTAGCAGGAGGCAGCATTTCGGCAACATGGTGGAACAATACGAGTGCACGTCTGCAAATACTGACTGATGAGTCTACCGTGTTTAAATTCTGGGACTCCAAATTGGACAAATGGCTGAGCTTGCCCTTTACGCCTTGGAGGTGCTGGCCTGTCTTGCATCGTGTATTGTCCGAATATGTGTTTAGCACAGCAGGGGGTGATCACGGATAGGCGCATCTGCCTGTCCACGGCAAACGTGGACAAGCTCACGTTCATTACAATCAACCAGGCATGGATCCCACAAGACTTGTCCTTAGGCAGAGTAGAGAGGTATAACGGCTGCACCCAGCCATTGTTATACTCCAGTGCACTTTGTACATTCTGTTTGCTATTTTTGGGGCCACCACAAAACAAAAAAGAAAAAAAATGTTGGCTACCTCCTCCACCTCTTCTGCTTACACCGCCACGTCTGCCTTCTCTGCCTCTTCCGCCTGCACCGCCATGTTTGCCTCCGCCTTCACTCGGACCTTTGCCTCCTGGCTCAAGATTATTATGTGTTATATCCCGACATTGTTATACTCCAGTGCATCCTTGCTGTTTCCTAATGTTTTGAGGCCTCCACAAACTAAACAAACAAAATTAATGTTGGTGACCTCCTTCGTTTCTTCCACCTATATCACCACATCCCCCTCCTCCTCATCTACTTGGACATCTACTGGCTCAAGATTATTATTTGTTATAATGGCAGAGTAGAGAAGTATACCAGTCACATCTCAAAAAATGGCTATAGGTCACACACAGAATTAACAACAAATCAAAAAAACAGTGTTGGCTTCCTCCTCCGTCTCTTCCACTTACATCGCAACATACACAGCCTTCTCAACTTCCTACTCCACTTAAACCTCCGCCTCCTGGTTTAGGATTATTATTTTTATGTATTTTATGTTATTTTTAAGTCATTTCCCTATCCACATTTGTTTGCAGGGAAATTGTACTGCTCTTACCCCCATTGTGGTTCCAAGTTCTGATTTGCAGCCTTCTAGCCCTTTTTATGACTTTTTTACAGTCATTCGAGGTCAAGTTTGGGTCAAGTTCGGGACCCGAACCGAACTTTGAAACAAAGTTCATCAGAACTCATCAAACCCGAACATCCACCGGTCCGCTCAACATTACTCGTGTATTACTTCAGATAATAGTCCAAAATAAGGGGTGACAGATTCCCTTTAAAAACAGGTGAAAAATTAGCTTTATTTTCAAAAAAGGGTGAAAAACTCAATATGATCCTAACCATTGTTGTCAAATAACACCCTGTGATAAACTACACCCCCACAACCACACCCCCTTTGGTGTGTGGCTTAACCTGGCCAGTATTTTTTGTTGGGGAAGGTGGCAACCCTAGCTAGAACAGAACTAGGGAAATAAGTAAATATAATTTGTTTTCCTAAAACTTAGATTATGTATATATTGCTGACCATCAGATTTCCAGTGCTGTATTTTTTTTTACATAACTCAGACAAGCCCTTTAACCACCTAACTGTTCTGCCCAAGTCCAGCTCGGGCAGTGTGAAAAGTAGCTAACTGAAGAGGGAGGGCTGCTTTAGATGCTGCTATCTCCAAAATGACAGCTAAAGACCAAGCAACAGAGGAGAAATCACTGTTAGAAATCAAGTCAGGAATAATTGCGGGTAAAACCTGTTTTTACTTTCACCTTCAGCTGCATTCACAACATCCTGATTTTTATCAGATATATATCCTCTGTTGCTTGGACTTTACCTGTCTGATATGTATTGTCTGAAAGCTTGGAATGTTTGCTTTCAAACAAGACCAGTTGCATGTTTCTAGCTGCTACCATTCAGGAGGTAGCAGCATCTAAAGCAGCCCCCCCCCTCCAGTTAGCTACTTTTCCCACTGCTGGAGCTGGACTCTGGCAAAACAGTTAGGGGGTTAATTGGTATAAAACATTTGGCGGTGGAAGTGGCTGCTCAGTTAGCTCCCGACATTAAGCACACCTTGGTGGCAATGGTGCAGGCAACCATAGCAAGCTAGCACGAGATGGTGATACAGTTTGAAATCCGACTCATGGTAGAACAAAGGGTCTCTCAGATGGAAGATGCAGTTGCGGGCATGTATCCCTGCCTATGTGACTTGCTAAAAACTGCTGCCATGCTGACCATATTGAGGACCATGAAAACAGGTTGCAGAGGAACAATTTGCTGCTAGTAGGCCTTACGGAGGACATTAAAGCTCATGCCCTTAAGCACCTCTGCAAGATGGACTTACATGATGTACTAGGCTTACCCTCATTGCACAAAATGGAAAGGGCTCACAGGATAGGCCATCCAAGAACTGATAGTGATGCACTAAATGCTGCAACTAAACAGCGCCCTAGGCAAGTTCTTACTAGGTTTTTGGACTTTACAGACAAGAAGTATGAGACGGGAGCCTTTGCTGTTGTGTGGGCATAAGGTCCTTTTGTTAAGTGACCGAAAGAAGAAAAGCTTTCAGTGGAATATGCACCTCCTTGTTTCAGGGAGGCATTAGGTTTCAACTACCTTATCCGGCCATTCTGAATTTTTGTGGTCAAGATGTGTCTTCCCAAAGGGGCAGAGGCCTTTATCATTCTGGATGCCGATTCTGTGATGGAAACCAGAAATCGGCGCCTTCGTCCCCCTTAAAGTCACCTGCTTAGAAACATGCTTGAGAAGAATCATTTATTTTGGACCCGGTGTGGTCCATCAGTAAACCTGTGAGACACCTGGGACCATGACATAAGACTGCCTCGGCTGTAGTCTTCTTCTGCTTTGTGACTTTCAGGTTCTTAATGCTCTCCTCTGGGAGCTAGGCTCCAGTTTCACCTATGTATGGTTCTGGGGGTGCCTGAGTCTCCTCCTTTATCTTTTGAGATTTTTGCTTTATTCAACACTTTGTTGGTTGGAAGGAGGCTGGGGGAGGTAACAGGGACCACAGAGTAACAGAATAAGGGAAGTCCCCACCCTGGATATGATTGTATGCCAACACTTGATAATCTGCAATATGTTTTTCTTTTTTTTCATTTTTAGTTTTGATACCATTATATAGAGTTCTTATTTTCTCTTTCAGTCATTTGGTCTCCATTGCCCAGAAATGTGTTTATCTCTTTATTATAGGTACTTTGGTATTATGAATGTGGACTTCTTCGCCTCCAGAGATTTGTCCTCCAAGATGGAGTCAGCATGACATTGACTACACTTTGTTTAATGTTCCACCATGAGAATCATTACTTGGAATGTAAAAAGGCTTACATATGTCTCCAAATAAGAGAATAAAAATTATTTGCTACTTGAAACAGTTGAATGCGGATATTGCTCTATTGCAAGCTAGTGATTTCTCCAGAATGTGTAAGCTATTGGTTGGTGCTGTATACTGATAACCCATGGCGACCAGTCAAGCGGGTGTTTTAAAGGCCTTTCCTCATTCAGTTGTTACTTGGGAAATAGACATCAAATAGTTTTTTCAGTAGTTTTATAGGATACTCTTTATTTATGACGGTCTGTTTGATTCCAGTGAGAAGGAGCCTTTGTGTGATACTCTGTTGCCCATCTGCTATGGTCTTTATGGTTTCGCTTTATATTTAAATTTAACACAAGAAAGCATTTAAATCGCTAAAACAGGCCTCCAATGCATATAGGGAGAGCAGGACACAGCTTTATACTAGCACTAATTAAAATCAGCCTGTAAGGCAAACAGGTTAGTTAGGAGTGCACGACCGAAATGGTGGTGGAGTCAGCCACGTCTCCACCTAAACTGGTGGTCAGTCAGCACATCCAAGTATGCAGGTGCATGTCACCATGGCTGCAAATAGAAAAGTAAAACATAAAAAAGGCTGATTTTAATTAATGCTAGCATAAAGCTGTGTCCTGCTGTCCCTATATGCATTGGAGGCCAGTTGGCACCAGGAGAGGTGGAATACAGAGTGGGCTCAGCGTTGTTTGGAACCTGCATTCCCTGAGCGTAACAGAGGTCAGTGTGGCACCAAGGAGGTGTCATATTGTGTGGGCTCGGCCTGCATGTGGAGCCTGCATTCCCTGAAATCAGTGGAGGCCATTTTGGCACCATAAGAGGTACAATATAATGTCAGCTTAGCATGCATGTGAAGCCTGTATCCTCTGTAGTTAATGGAGGCTGCTATGGCACTTAGTACAGGCTGATTTTATATTCAACATTTTTTTATTTAGCAAAGGCATACATACAGAGGACAAATAATTCAGGATTCCGGTACATACATATATGCCATTAGAACATTTTACATATTTCAAACATGGAAATTGTTACAAAGGCAAATCAAGTACAGTATATAATGCATTAACTCAGGAAAAAGTTAAGTAAGAAGGGGAGGGGAAAAAGGGGGGGGGAGATGAAAAGGGATACCCAGATATTAAGCAGAATACAACTGGGACTCACTTATATTGCATTCTCAGTCACGTACTGGCAGGATGGAAGGCAAATTAGTAGAAGGAGAGCTACAATCAAGATTCCTATATATCTTCCAGGAGTTCCAAATTTTTTTGGAATTTTTGAGGGGAATTTAAAACCCAGTGAGCTATTTGTTCAAGTCTAAATACCTGATCACATTTTAATTGCCATATAGTCAATCGGGGGGTTTTATCAGATTTCCAGAAGGAAGCAATCACCGTCCTTGCAATCGCACAAAGATGGGAAACCAGGCATTTACTTTCCTTTGGAAGAGATACCTCTCGCATTAATCTAAGAAGGGCAACATGTAGGGTTAAAGGAAAGCTCGCCTTAACAGTGTTGGATATAGCCGTCTCAATATTGTCCCAGAAGGGTTTAATTCCAGAACAGAGCCACCATATATGTAGTTGCCTATTTGACATCCACATCTCCAACATAAGTTGCTAGTTGTGGGGAACATTTTTTTGTAGTCTGTCTGTAGAATAGCATCTGGTCATCATCTTATAATAATTTTCCTGAAGTTGAACACATCTCGACACTTTAGGAGTAAGGGCTAGCAGGTAATCTGTCTCTGGAAGCAATTGTGATATTTAAATCTTGCTCCCACTTAGCGAGAAAGGGATATCCATTAGCCGCAGATTTATTTAGTATTATCGAGTAGATGGAAGAAATAACTTTCTTAGGAGTTCTACAAGCTAGCACCATAGTTTCAAATTTGGTCGGCGAGGAGGGTAAAACTCCTAAATGTTTCCCCTCAGGTAGTGAATAATGTGTGACAATTGAAAGAGGGACAGTTTAGCAACTCTCTGATTGTTTTAAGAGCTCTATTGAAATTCCCTCATCTGAGTATAAATCAACTATTGGAGTTGGGTTTAATTTAGTAGACTCTGAGAGGGTGGCCACAAATTGTGGAGAAGCATCAATAAGTACATCACGCACTTGAAGCAAAGGGGACATAGTAGATAGTAGTTGATCAGAGATAGTAGAATGCCAAGACAGAAGAGTGGCCCTAGTGAGAGGGTCAGTGATGGAACTTAAAAATTGTTTGGATAATTGGGGGCATAATAGTAAAGATCTAAGAGAGACCTGGATATTAGCCTGTTCAGCTTGTAAATCTAGTCTCTCTACGTCCCCTCTCAACCATTCCAAACTTCTCATACCCTGAAACGCTTTATAATAGCTGTGAAAATTGGGTACTCCCATACCCCCTTACACATGGTTGCAATATTAGTGAAAATGGGAGTCGAGGCCTTCCATTATTCCATAAAAATCTCATTATAATCTTCTTGATTTTCATGAAATAAGATTGAGGGAGATGTATTGGAATAGTCTGAAAATAATATAGTATCTTTGGCAAGATAACCATTTTAATTACGCTTTTTCGACCAAACCAAGAGACAAATGGAATGTCCCAAGATTCGATAGTCTTTTTAATTGTCAGTGGCAAAGATTGTTAGTTTTCCCTGAAGAGGTGTTCAAGTTGGGGGGTGACATTGATGCCCAGGAACTTAATAGACGTAGTAGACCATACGAAAGGGGATAGTCTCTCAAGCCTATTTTGATCCTTGCCTTGTCCCATTACTTATGGGAAAGGATAGAGAAAGGTTATCATTAACTAGAACTCTAGCTGATGGCGCACTATACATGGCCATAATTGCAGAGATAAATTGTTGCGGTAACATAAATTTCCTCATTACTCTTATCATGAAGCACCAGTCAATACAGTCATAAGCCTTCTCGGCATCAGTGCAGAGAAGGACTAATGGCAAGGATGAACGATGTAATCGATGGATAATATAAATTAATCTAGCTACATTCATACGTCCCTCCCTCCCAGATACAAACCCTACTTGATCTCTAATGGATCAAATTTGGGAGAAGGGGTTGTAGTCGCAAAGCCAACATTTTAGCTACTAATTTTAAGTCACAATTTAAAAGTGAAATGGGTCTGTAACTAGCTCATAAATTAAGATCTTTCCCTTCCTTGGGGATAATGGTGATCTTGGCTGATAACATATGTGGGGGCAGCGAGTCTCCTTGTAAAATGCTATTGCATACTAAGAGCAGCTGGGATAATAAAGTCTCTTGAAAGGTTTTATAGTAATAGGTAGTTAATCCGTCAGGACCAGGACTTTTACGTTGCGAGGTGGATTTCAGAGCTCTACTAAGTTCTGTCAATATAAATGGTTCAGCAAGTTTCACTGACTGATCCAAAGGGATGCTCTGTAAACTCAAAGAATTTAGCCAACAGTCTATTTTTTGAATTCTCTCTGTTTTTTCAGGAGATGTTTCAGAAGTTCTTAGATTATATAAATGGTGATAATAATCTCTAAACGCTTCTGCTATTTACTTTGTATTATGCACAAGGTGATCTGACATGTTTTTAATGGAGTGTATATAAGAGGAAGCTTTACGCTTCTTTATCTGAGATAACATGAATCTAGATGTCTTGTCTCCATGTGCATAGTATCTAAATTGTGAGGACAAGTATAGTTTCGCTGATTTAATATTAAGCAGAGATTTAAGTTCAGATCTCATAGCGTCTAACTTATTTAGAACCTCCTCAGATAATGTTCTTTTATGACTGATTTCAGCTTTGGCTATTTTGCTTTTGCAGATTGGAGACTTGCTGGAATCTTAATTTTTTGACATATGAGCCAAGGGAGATGAGTTTACCTCTCATGACTGTTTTATGGGCTTCCCAGATAAGTCCTGGAGAAAGATGAGGAGAGCTGAGAGTGAGGACCGATGTCATCGGTATTCACTGTTTGAAAGTTGTGGCATACTAAATTCCAAGAAAACCGGAGCATGATCAGATAATAAAATGGATCTTATTGAGGAGGACACACAAAGGAGAAGGAGATGGGTTGGGACAAATAAATAGTCAAGTCTCTGGTATGACTTATGGGCAGTAGAGAAGAAAGTATAATCCCTATCTGTAGGGTGCAATACTTTCCATATATCAGCTAGACCTAGTTTAAGTATAGATGATTTAATTCTCCGTAATGCTAACTGCGAAGTTGCCGAAAAACCTCCAGAGGAATCTAAACGAGGTTCCAAGGCAATAATAATATCAACCCCTAGGAGAATTACTCCCTCTGCAAAGTCTTGCAGTAATTTAGCTGTGGAAGATATCCATTTGGATTGGCCTTCATTTGGTGCATACCAGTTGCCAAAGGTGTATATTTGAGTACCAATCACCCCTTTAACAAAGATATAACGTCCCAATGGGGTCGAACGCAACACAAAGGGGAGTTTTTTGTGAATAGCAATACAAACACCTTTAGTGTGAGATATTGAAGTGGCGCTATGATACCATTGGTTGAATATTAGATGTTCCAACTTGGGAACATGGCCAGTTTTAAAATGGGTTTCTTGCATCATTACTACATCTGTTCGTTGTTTGCGCAACATATTGCAGATCGGACTCCTCTTAGATGGTGCATTCAATCCCCTCATTATAGGAACAAACTTTTATTGAAGCCATTTCATATGACTACATAAACAACATATGTTCATATCGACTGATAGCCATTTCTCCAGTGTAATCTAATGTCTGATCAAGAGGAATCTGAGTACATTTGGAAGGAAAGAATATAGGAGAGAAAAACTGTGGAAAAACCATAACTAACCACCAAACAGGCGGGGGAACAATAAGCCATAAAACGACTAAAGTTATGTCACAGGGTAGTTCCAAACATATAGTCGAAATACGCCAAGCTGACATTTTATAAAAATATTATTAATGCTACTTGTTAACTGGGAGGAGCTCCCCAAGACAAGGGGATAGGGGGTAGGAGCAGCACCATTTCTATAACCGGGCGGGGGGTGCGATCGCACGGGGCACGCGTCTCAAGGAAGAAGAGGGGGGCACCCTGATATTTATTTACAGACTGGAAGGCAGCTCCGCAGCAGGCTAAACTAATAGTAAGTGCCCCCCTCTTCTTCCTTGAGACGCGCGCCGTAGTCAGGCTACTGGCTTTTGAAGGGGCGGCATCGGTCACAGGCAGCGCCGATGCCGTCCCTTCAAAGCCAGTAGCGCTGTAGTATGCAGGAAGCAGGGGGGGCGGGGCGAAGCGCTGTACTTACCCCTCCCCCGGCTCACAGGTCTGCGCTGCTGTGTCCTGGCTGCCTCCAGCGCACTCTGACCTGACGCTGCAGGAGGTCAGGTGACTGCAGCACGGGCCCTGTGAAGAGGAGACAACGGGAGACCGCTGGAAGAGGAGAGGAGCGGCTGAGCAGGAGAGGCAAGTTAATTTATTTTTTTTAAGTCTGATTTGAGGTCTGATAAGGGGGTCTGAATGGCTGATACGGGGGTCTGAAGGGCTGATTAGGGGTCTGGGGTCTGAAGGGCTGATGGTGGGTCTGAAGGGCTGATCTGAGGTCTGATAAGGGGGTCTGAAAGGCTGATAGGGGGTCTGAAGTCTGATAAGGGGGGGTCTGAAGGGCTGATAGGGGGGTCTGAAGGGCTGATAAGGGGGGTCTGAAGGGCTGATAAGGGGTCTGAAGGGCTGATAAGGGGTCTGAGGTTTGATAAGAGGGGTCTGAGGTCTGATAAAGGGGGTCTGAGGTCTGATAAGGGGGGTCTGAGGTCTGATAAGGGGGGGTCTGAAGGGCTGATAGGGGGGACTGAAAGGCTGATAAGGGGGGTCTGAAGGGCTGATAAGGGGTCTGAAGGGCTGATAAGGGGTCTGAGGTTTGATAAGAGGGGTCTGGGTCTGATAAAGGGGGTCTGAGGTCTGATAAGGGGGGTCTGAGGTCTGATAAGGGGGGGTCTGAAGGGCTGATAAGGGGGCTCTAAAGTCTGATAAGGGGGGTCTGAAGGGCTGATAAGGGGGTCTGAGGTCTGATAAGGGGGGTCTGAGGTCTGATAACGGGGTCTGAGGTCTGATAGGGGGTCTGAAAGGCTTAGAAGGGGTGTCTGAGGTCTGATAAGGGGGGATATAACATCTTATAAGGGGGTCCTGGAGGTCTGATTGTGGGTCTGCGGTCTGATATGGGACATCTGGAGGTCTGATATGGGGGGTCTGAGGTCTGATATGGGGGGTATGGTGCTCTGATTGAGGATCTGAGCTTTAATTGGGGGTTTGAGGTCTGATTGGGGGTCTAAAGGTCTGATATGGGGGTCTAAGGTCCAGTGGGGGGTCTGGAGGTCTTATATGGGGGTCAGTAAGTCTAATGGGGGCCTGGAGGTCTAATGGGGTTTTGATATTGGGGTCTGAAGGTCTGATATGGGGGTCAGAGGTCTGATGGGGGTCTGGTCTGAGGTTTTATACATGGGGGGGTTTGGTCTGAGATGGTGGGGGTTCTGACATGAATGTCTAATGGGGGTCTGATCTAAGGTCTGATATGGGGTCTGACAGACGTCTAATGAAGGTCTAGTCTGAGATGGGGGGTCTCATCTGAGGTTTGATATGGGTCTGATCTGAAAGGTAAGGGGTATTTTTTGTACTGGCACACTATCTGTGTGGTACCAGTATTTTCAGGGGGACTGTTTCTACAGTATAGTTTGGGGGGGCACAGCCGGCACAGTATTAGAGGTGGCAAAATGGAATGTTCAGAAAGTGAGGAGGATGATGGAAAAGTAGGAAACTAAAATGTCTGTTTGTCAAACTCTGCAGGGAGAAGAGATGGCTGAAAGAAATCATCATGGCGGTCTGGTCTGACAGGAGAAGATGAGGAAAGAGAACATCTACATCAGAGAGGAGATGTCACTGGATGTAAGAGGTACAGATGTGGAGCTGTATGTCCCTGTATGAGTGCTAGCTTCTCTGCTCTGTTTACTTGATCACCACTGCAAATACTGCGGTGAGCAGGTGAACAGAAAAGAGAAAACATAATTTCATTTTTCGCCTCAGGCAGCAGAAAAGCTAGAATCGGCCGTGCTGGTAGTTATACCCCTGTAGCATAGTGTGCAGGGTGGTGGGGGTCTGTGCAGGCTATGCAACATTGTTTAAGTCAGTGTTATTTGATTGGGGGGCGCTTTTTTTAATGTTCGCCCTGTTGGTAAAATTCCCTAGAAACTGCCCTGGGTAGGAGGAAGGTAGAGCGTAAACTCACAAAAAGTGAATCTAAGGACCACGGGCAATCAATTGGGCATATCATCTAAGTTAGATAATATAACTTAGTTTATTACTCACAAAGGGAGGAGAGGAGTGTAGATTTTAACTCTACTGAAGGAAAATGTAATATAGTCAAAGTAATATAATGAGAAGAAAGTACATTAAGAAAGGATTATATTACCCTGGGTAGGAGGAAGGTAGAGCGTAAACTCACAAAAAGTGAATTATATGGCCAGGTATTACCATGCAGCAAGTATATCAAAACGTAAGGCTGACCACCAAAAGTTAAATTCTTATTACAAATGAGTGAAACATCACATAACTATGAAGACACTTTCATTAACAGTAAGAGTCCACCACATTGCTTAATACTAGAGCACGACAGACCCTAAGGTCGATCAGAGGTGTGAAAGAGGAGCTAAAGCATACATAGAGTCTCTCTATACCTCAATCAGGGTTTTCTTGCAGTTGGTTCGCCGGTAGCTTCGTTTGCTTCCTCTTCTGCTTCGGAACACGGCTGGGGGACCATGATTCAATGAAGGGGAAATCTGGCAAAGAAGTTAGATCTCTTACCAGGGTCCAGTCTTCAATTTGAAGAGGGTCAATGTTCAACGTTGAATAGATTCTAGTTAGGTCATTCGGTGAGCGGATCACCACTTTCCTATCCTGAAGGGTAATCAGAAGGCCAAAGGGGTGAAGCCATCGATACAGGATTTTCTTTTCCCTGAGAGTTTCGGGTAGCGCTTGAGTCCTCTTCTTTTTTGCAAAGTAATGGTGGATAGATCTTGATAAATAGATACGGAGACCCCAGCGAAGGTGAGATGAGGAGCCATGCGTGCTGCTTTTAAGATCTTTTCCTTCACTTAAAAGTTCACCAGACGACACACAATGTCTCTTGGTGGCCCATTTCCTTTTGGTAAAGGGCGCAACGCCCTATGAGCTCTATCCATAGCAAGGTCTTCAAAAGCGACATCACCAAGCAGCGTTTTGAAAAACTCTATTAGAGCCGCCATGATAGCATCTGGTAGGATGGACTCATGAAATCCTTTTAATCTAAGGTTATTCCTCCTGCTTCTATTGTCCTGATCCTCCAGTAAGTTGTATATAGTATTAATATGGGCCTGAGCTGAGTCAAAGATCTTAGACACAGCAGAATCAAACGTAATCAATGAGGATTGATTAACTTCTAAAGATTCAACTTGCTCCCCCAATTGTTGCATATCCTTTTTTATATCTTTTAACTCTTGAAGAAGGGGGTCAATAGTTTCTTGGAGAAGTTCTCTCATAAATGATCTGGAGACAGGTCGCTCATCCAGTTCTCTGTTGCTAGTTGAATCGCTTTCTCTGTCATTTTCAGAGTCCTCAGCTAGGCCTCTTTCCGCACGCGGTGCATTGCCCGGCGCCATCTTGGAGTCTTGGCGCGTACACGGACGATCTGTTTTCCTCACAAATCTCTCAAGTCCACCAACACTGGAGGTCGACCTTTGTGATCCAGGTGTGTCCCTCATCTTGTCTCTTCCTATTTTTCCCATTTTCGGGAGGTTTTGACTGCTTAAAAAGCCCATTTCCCCTCAACTCACTGCAGAGCTCACAGACTTGCTTGCATCCGGCTCCGCTGCTAGGCTCCGCCCCCATTACAGGCTGAATTTAATTAGTGCTAGCATAAAGCTGTGTCCTGCTCTCCCTATATGCATTGGAGGCCAGTTGGCACCAGGAGAGGTGGAATACAGAGTGGGCTCAGCGTTGTGTGGAACCTGCATTCCCTGAGCGTAACAGAGGTCAGTGTGGCACCAAGGAGGTGTCATATTGTGTGGGCTTGGCATGCATGTGGAGCCTGCATCCTCTGTAGTTAATGGAGGCTGCTATGGCACTTAGTGACTATGGCGTTTAGTGTTAGGTTCCCGTCTTAAGGAGATCGCCTTGATGTATGGCAGGCGGGCACAGATAATTTTTGTACAAAATTATTTGCCAAGAATCTCACATTTACAAAGTAGCGTTAGTATCATAGTAACATAGTTTATTAGGCCAAAAAAAGACATCTGTCCGTCCAGTTCGGCCTGTTTTCCTACAAGTTGATCCAGAGGAAGGCAAAAAACCCCTGTGAGGTAGAAGTCAATGTTCCTCACTTTAGGGGAAAAAATTCCTTCCCGACTCCGATCAGGCAATCAGAATTACTCCCTGGATCAACGACCCCTCTCTAGTAACTATAACCTGTAATATTATTACACTCCAGAAATACATGCAGGCCCCTCTTGAACTCTTGAAGAGTTCCATAGTCTCACTGCTCTTACCGTAAAGAATCCTCTTCTATGTTTGTGTACAAACCTTCTTTCCTCCAGGCACAGAGGATGTCCCCTCGTCACAGTCACAGTCCTGGGGATAAATAGATCATGGGAGAGATCTCTGTACTGACCCCTGATATATTAATTATTGGCCTTGGCAGCAGCTGTCTGACACTGGTTTCTACTTCTTACTTTGCTGTTCACTAAAATTCCTAGGTCCTTTTCCATGTCAGAGTTTCCCAATGTTTTACCATTCAGTATGTACTGGTGACTTGCATTATTCCTTCCCATATGCATAACCTTACATTTGTCAGTGTTAAACCTCATCTGCCACTTCATGTAGATAGTGAGTATGGCAGTATTGTATGTGCTTTTTTTATGTTTTACTTTTCTATTTGCAGCCATGGTGACGTGCACCTGCATACTTAGATGTGCTGACTGACCCCCAGTTTTTCTGGACTGGGAAAGAATGTCTGTATGTAGGTAAGTAACTGGCTCAGTGATAGAAAACAGAGGGTGGATATTAATGGTACACACTCAGATTGGGTCACTGTCACAAGTGGGGTACCACAGAGGTCAGTATTGGGCCCTATTCTCTTCAATATATTTATTAATGATCTTGTAGAAGGCTTGCACAGTAAAATATTAATTTGTGCAGATGACACTAAACTGTGTAAAGTAATCGACACAGAAGAGGACAGTATACTGCTACAGAGGGATCTGGATAGATTGGAGGCTTGGTCAGAGAAGTGGCAGGTGAGGTTTAACACTGACAAATGTAAGGTTATGTACATGGGAAGGAATAATGCAAGTCACCAGTGCATACTAAATGGTAAAACACTGGGTAACACTGACATGGAAAAGGACTTAGTTTGCCGTTCACTAAAATTCCTAAGATGTAAAAACCAGTGTCAGGAAGCTGCTGCCATGGCCAATAAGATAATGGATTGCATGAAAAGGGGCATAGATGCCCGTGATGAAACCATAGTCTTGCCACTTTACAAATCACTAGTCAGACCACACATGGAGTACTGTGTACAGTTCTGGGCTCCTGTGAACAAGGCAGACATAGCAGAGCTGGAGAGGGTTCAGAGGAGGGCAATTAAAGTAGTAACTGGAATGGGTGGACTACAGTACCCTGAAAGATGATCAAAATTAGGCTTATTCACCTTAAAAAAAAAAAGACGACTGAGGAGATCTAATAACTATGTATAAATATATCAAGGGTCAGTACAGAGATCTCTCCCATCATCTATTTATCCCCAGGACTATGACAAGGGGACATCCTCTGCATCTGGAGGAAAGAAGGTTTGTACACAAACATAGAAGAGGATTCTTTACGGTAAGAGCAGTAAGACTATGGAACGCTGTGCCTGAAGAGGTGGTGATGGTAAGTTCACTAAAAAAGTTCAAGAGGGGCCTGGATGTATTTCTGGAGTGTAATAATATTACAGGCTATAGCTACTAGAGATGGGTCGTTTTCCCATAAAATGGGGAAAATTGGCTTCTACCTCACAGGGTTTTTTTTTCTTGCCTTCCTCTGGATCAACTTGGCAACTTGGATGTATTTCTGGAGTGTAATAATATTACAGGTTATAGTTACTAGAGAGGGGTTGTTGATCCAGGGAGTTATTCTGATTGTCTGATTGGAGTGGGAAAAATTGGCTTCTACCTGACATGGGTTTTTTGCCTTCCTCTGGATCAACTTGTAGGATAACAGGCCGAACTGCATGGACAGATGTCTTTTTTCGGCCTTATAATCTATGTTACTATGTAAAGGGTTATTTAAAAAAATAAAAAAAGAATCCCAAACACTTGAATGGGACTGAGCTGTGGTTAGGCCAAGCGACCAATTGTAATGATATCACTGGCCTAGGGAAGCAGCGAGAAGGCTACAATGCTTACAGCTGATCTGCAGGGCTCCTAGGAGTTGGACGCCCATCATCAGATGTTGACTAGAGATGAGCGAATCTATTAGCTGCTTCGTAGATTCGTATCGAATCCTCAATTTTTGCTACTCCGAAGCGAATCTGGATTTTGTCAGATTCGCTTTGTATTATTCGTAAATGTTCTTAAAATTTTGAACACTAACGCTACATATGCTATATACGTACACAACGTACATATTCTTCTTGCCCCATCCCCCCCGAAGCAGGAAAATGACAATATGCCCCCTCAAGAGCGGGAACATGAAGACTCCTCCCTCATTACTCCGCCCTCCTCTCCAGTTCAAGCCAGCGGTGAACAAGATCCAGAGTCAGACCACAGCAAACAGCATGGTGAAAGAACTGCGACCCAAGTGGGGAGAGATGGTCTTTGGGAACGAGTACCCCGAACCACCACCGCTTCAGAGATCAGAGCGGCACAACTGTGCAAGAGAGTGTCACCGGCTCCTGACTCCATATTCGCCTTGCCAGCTGGTGCGGCAGAGGCAACTGGAGTGTCCACTTCGTTGCCCAGGAGGAAACAAAACCTTCCATTCGGCAGAACCCGATTGTGCCAGCATCGGTTACGGCCCACGCCCAGACCCTATGGGACTACAAGAATGCAGTGGAGGACTGGGTCATCCAAGTACTGGACCATCCAAGGCCTGGAGACCCTACACTGGAGCAGCGAAAGGGAATTGTCCTGTGGTTTTCTGTGGAGAGAGGCTCTGGCTTCTTGGCGGATGACGAGGATGGCAAGGAGTACTTTGTGGGCCGCAGGTCGGTGAAACGGCCGTACCTGCCCCAACCCCGTCACAGCCTGTACGTAGGGGATCAGGTGGAATACACCCCCATAGCATCCCTGAAAGGCCCCTTTGCTACCAGGGTAACATTATGAAAGCCCCTGGTACCTGCATCACCACCTGAAGTTTGGCCGGAGGAACCACCAGGCGAAGTACCGGTGCGCTGCCTTCAGGAGTCACCAGATGGCACCCTCCGTTTCAGGGAGAAGCCACAGCCGGAGACACTGATCCCTGGACTGCCAGTGCCACCACCATCACAGTCCTTTCAGCTGGGTCAGCTGACGACTTCATCGTTTAAGTTCCAGTCCACGGTGATCCACCAATACCAACTACCCTGGAAGATGAAGCCAGCAGCAGCCAGAGGAGCTGGGGCTTCTTCCCTGGGTGCAACCTTGCCTCAACCGATGCAGCCAGAAGTCCTTACCCCTGCTGTCCCGGCAGGAGGATCCGGAAAAGTAAAGGCACAAGTGACTGCAGTGCTCAACAGCGTGACCACCACCTGGACCCGGTCAAGTCCGACTTCTGGAAGAAGAGGGCAGTGGAGATCCACCACAGCAGTGATCTTGGCCAACAGGAGGCAGGAGTTTCCTCTGATGTCATTCAGCAGTAGCTCAAGCGAGGAGGACTTCAGGTCCCTCATCTGAGGAACCCTACTACTGGCTGATTTAAAGGATACCTCAGGAGGACCCATGAGAGCCACACAATGGACTGCACCTGACGGGTGAGAGCTAGTTGGCACTTGTTTTGTTTCGTTTGTATTGCCCCCTGTTTGACTCTCACCCAGATGGACATGGCTTGTCAGGACTCCCCCCCCCAACCCATTCTGCAGAAAATTCCTAGTTGTTCCTAAAATTCCTAAGCATGTCTATCCCCCCCCCCACACCTTCTCAGGTTATTTGGGAGACCCCTTTGCAAAGAGGGTTCTCTATTTGCTGCTATTTTATATTATCCATGTGGATTACACGTGGATTACAATTGAATTTTGGACTGTGTTCCAGTGTTTTATTATGCCAAGGAGCCACGAGGAGACATATATCTGAGCCTTTGCAAATGTTAAATTGCACTAAAATGTTTGCATAATCCAGAGGGGAAAAAAAAGAGAATTACACTTATACAAGCGGAGAAACAACGTGAGTTTGTGAGCGTTCACGTGTTTGATTTTTAAGGTGTTGCACAGGTGAGTAATTAGGGTGTGGCTATCTCATTAGGAGAAGTTAAATAGCCAGTCTTGAGGGCAGTTCAGTCCTTTGAATTCAGAGGAAAAAAAAAGCAGACTGGTTTGAGAGTTGCATTTATACAAGCAGAGAAACAACGTGAGTTTGTGAGCATTTGCGTATTTGATTTTTAAGTGCGTGTTTGAATTACCGTATTTTTCGCTTTATAAGACGCACCTGATAAGACGCACCCCAGATTTTAGAGTAGGAAAATAGGAGAAAAAAATTTTCATCACACCTCATATCAGACTCCCATAAATTTCAGGAAATCACATCAGACCCCTATATCAGCCCTCCATGTCAGAACCCCATCAGACCTCAGATCAGCCCATCAGCCCCCATATCAGCCCACTGTGCCCCCATCAGACCTCAGATCAGCCCATCACCCCCATATCAGCCCACTGTGCCCCCATCAGACCTCAGATCAGCCCACTATGCCCCCATATCAGCCGACTCTACCCCCATCAAACCTCAGATCAGCCCATCAGCCCCATATTAGCCGACTGTGCCCCCATCAGACCTCAGATCAGCCCATCAGCCCCCATATTAGCCGACTGTGCCCCCATCAGACCTCAGATCAGCCCACCCAACCCCATAAGGATAAAATAAAAAACTCTCTCACCTCTCCTGCGCTGAAGCTGCGCTTCGGGTCCGGCGCTCCTCTGTCTTCTCCGGCCGGCACTGCACTGCGTGCAGCGTCAGGTCATAGTGCGCGCACTACATCCTGATGCTGTATGCAGTCAGGACAGTGCAGAGCCGGCCCGTTTTGTATTTTTGTCTCTTTTTTTTGCGTAATCCCCATTAGTATGTGTTCCATTATTGACAGCGCAGTCCAGTGCACATCTTGTGTAATGTATGCAGTCCTGGAACAGCCGTTTAAGGGTGCATATCTTTGTTCAAAATGTGAGCAAATTGCCCGTTTGGAATCGCACATTGTGTATCTAACCAGGCGAATTTCAACACTGAGAAGCGCTGTCAATGGAAAAGAGTTTGCTGCTCACTGAGCAAGCACTCTATGGGGTAGATGTGGGGGAGGGTGGTAGTGAGGAGGCTCAGGAAAGTAAGGTAGCTAGCTGGGTAACAGTTAGAAAGCGGGGTAGAGGGAAAAGTGCCAGGGAGGCTAGCCCTGATCTGACACACCCCAACAATTTTGTAAGTTTGGCAGATGAGGGGGATGCCACTTCAGGGAGAGCACTGCTGCAGCCGGACACTTCCTCTGCCAGTCAGGGGAATGTCAGCTCCAGTAAGCAGGGGACCAGGAGAGCAGGGGAGGCCAGACAGGTGCTGGTAGTGGGAGACTCAATTATTAGGGGTACAGAAAGGGCAATCTGTCACAAAGACTGGGATCGTCGAACGGTGTGTTGTCTTCCTGGCGCTCTAGTTCGACACATCGCGGATTGGGTTGACAGATTACTGGGAGGGGCTGGAGAAGATCCAGCAGTCATGGTCCATATCAGAACCAATGACAAAGTTAGAGGTAGGTAGAGCGTCCTTAAAAATGATTTTAGGGTTGTAGGTCATAAGCTTAGGGCAAGGAACTCAAGGTAGTGTTTTCCGAAATACTGCCTGTACCATGAGCCACACAAGAAAGGCAGTTGGAGATTAGGGAGGTAAACAAGTGGCTCAAAAACGGGTGTAAGAAGGAGGGGTTTCGGTTCCTGGAGAACTGGGCCGACTTCTCTGTTGGCTACAGGCTCTATCACTAGTCAGACCACACATGGAGTACTGTGTACAATTCTGAGCTCCTGTGAACAAGGCAGACATAGCAGAGTTGAAGAGGGTTCAGAGGAGGGCAACTAAAATAATAACTGGAATGGGTGGACTACAGTACCCAGAAAGATGATCAAAATTAGGGTTTTTTACTTTAGAAAAAAGACGACTGAGGGGAGATTTAATAACTATGTATAAATATATCAGAGGTCAGTACAGAGATCTCTCCCATGATCTATTTATCCCCAGGACTAACTGTGACGAGTGGAGCATCTGGAGGAAAGAAGGTTTGTACACAAACATAGAAGAGGATTCTTTATGGTAAGAGCAGTGAGACTATGGAACTCTCTGCCTGAGGAGATGGTGATGGTAAGTTCACTAAAAGAGTTCAAGAGGGGCCTGGATGTATTTCTGGAGGGTAACAATATTACAGGTTATAGTTACTAAAGAGGGGTTGTTGACCCAGGGAGTTATTCTGATTGCCGGATTGGAATCGGGAATTTTTTCCCCTAAAGTGGGGAAAATTGGCTTCTACCTCACAGGGGTTTTTTGCCTTCCTCTGGATCAACGTGTAGGATAAGAGGCCGAACTGGATGGACAGATGTCTTTTTTGGGCCTTATAAACCATGTTACTATGTTACTATAATTGTCTTTGCTGTATTTTAGCAATAATGTTTTTATATGTTCAGCAACATTCAAGCACTTTAGCCCATTGTGTGTATTCTTTTTGAGGTACTGCAATGTGTCCTATTATGCACTTATTGTACAGTGTTTTTTAGTAAATTATGCACTTAGCCGGATAGCTAGCACCTTACTTTTCTGCCTCATATGGACTGCCTCTAAAGACTGTACGCCGTGGCCTAGCCTCGTGCATATGACGCAATCGCGAGTCAATAGTACGCTAAGGATTCGTACGCACTTTGTACGCTAATGCTTACGTATTGCTTACTTTTAACAAAACTATGTTCGTAATTTGTGTAGGAATGTTCACAAAACAACAATTATTTTTTAACGCAAATTTGACCGAATAAATTTGTATTAAGAACTAATCTTGTCAGAAATTCGTTGATTATTTGCCGAAGCGAAATTTGGATGATTCACTCATCTCTATTGATGACCTATTAAAGGGGTTGTCTCATGATGGACAATGTGGAGATATCTCTAGGATATGCTCCCATTGTCTTATAGGTGCAGGTCCACCGCTGGGACCAACACCTATATCCAGAACAGAGCCCCGAAAGTGAAGGAGGGTGCACTGCGCATGTGCAGCTGCCCTCTATTCATTTTCAATGGGGCCGGCGAAAATAGCCGAGCGCTGGACGTTTTTAAAAGAATTATTTGTTAGGGTCCCAATTTGTACACAAATAATTAAGTAAAACATTAATACAATTAGGAAACAGTCGTAGGAGTTGAAGTCAGTCATGTTAGCTGAAATAGAGGCATTCGTTTTTATTGATTTTTCTCAGTATTAAACTAATCTGGCATGACCGATTCTTCATATGGTGAGAGAATAATTGTAATCATAGCCAATAGCTTTTATTCTGCCACAGATGTACCTTAGAGAAGTCTCTGACTGGTTGTGAGTGGTAATCCCTGTACAAGCAATGGTAGATAGCTAAACTCACTAATATCCCATAGGTTGTGGTACCAGTTGCAAGTGAAGATCCAATGAGCAGGATGCAGATAAAGATGCTTTGGTAGTTTATTGAAGATTTACATATGGAGGACATTAGAGGATATAACAGGATATAGAGGACCTTAGGGGACATTAGAGGTCAAAAACGAATGCTCTGTCCAGCTCTGTGTCTGTTGCAGGAGGAGGCAACTGAGGAACAGAGAAAAACAGGAGAGAAAGCAGAGAGCAAAGGCATATGGGAATTACATTATACATTAAGAACCTATAACAAGAATAACCACAAGGTGGCAGCATTGCATAATATAATAATTATACAACAACACAAATAGGCAATAATGATAATGGTGAAAATAAATGCTGGAACAGCACACTACCTGTCTGAAATCCTTGGATTTCACTATATAGTAAACATGAATGTCTATATGAATGTTCAGTAGAAATACTGGAACCTGAAAGATAAAAGGTAACAAGAAAACACTAAACTTGAGTGGGTGGACAGGAACAGTCCAATGGTTGGAATGTCTGCCGTGTTCTAGGAATAGTGCAGTGATGAACGACTAAATGGACGAAAAGTTCCATAAAAGTTCCTCATGGCAAGTGAAAATCATTTCTCCACTGTAAGAGAAGAACAATCTGAGATAAAGGCCTGATGAAGGACTTGGAAACGCCTTGTTTTGCGATGGTCACTCCCACCTTATGGACCTTGCCGTCTTCAATGAAGATTTTTGAGATGAGACCCATGGGCCAGGAGTTTCTTTCCACCTTCTGGTCCTTCATGAGAACAAGATCTCCTATTTGTAAGTTTGGCTTGACCTGTTGCCACTTCCTTCGTCCTTGATGAAGGGTTAAGTACTCCTTCTTCCACCTGTTCCAGAAGCAATTGGCCAGATGTTGAACATGTTTCCACCGTTACTGATATAGATTGCCTGATGAAGACTCTAGGTGGGTTAGGAACTTCTGAGTGAGAAGATTTGCTGGAGTGAGAATGGCAGGGGATTCTGGATCCATAGATACAGGTACAAGAGGTCTTGAGTTGACAACAGCAGATACTTCAGCTAGGAAGGTGGTCAAAGTCTCATGGGTGAGCCTTGAGAAGTTTGAGTCCATAAGCATACAGTCCAATATTTTGCGAGTGATCATTCTTTCCCATGAACCGCCCATATGAGAGGCATGAGGGGGATTAAAGATCCATGTACAACCATTGTTGGCCAAGTAGTTTTGAATTGGCTTTGAATCAATTTGTAATTCTCTGCAGGCACCTATGAAGTTGGTTCCGCAATCAGATCTTATTTGCTTTACAGGTCCTCTGATGGAGAGGAATCGTCTTAAGGCATTGATGAAGCTAGAAGCGTCCATGGATTCTATTACTTCAATGTGTATGGCACGTACACTTAAGCAAGTAAACAACACTGCCCATTGTTTGCTGTCTGCGTGACCACCTCTGGTTTTACGTGCAGTGACTGTCCATGGCCCAAAGACATCCAGACCAACATAAGTAAACGGTGGTTCAGTGCTTGTCCTTGCAACTGGCAAATCAGACATTTGTTGATGTAATTTTCCTCTTGCCTTGCGACATTTAATGCAATGGTGAATTGTATGAGCAACTTGTCTTTTTGCTCTCACTATCCAAAATGTCTGCCTTGGTGCTTAATTCCTTCATAATGCCGTATCAGCAGCGTAGTAATATGGTGATTGGCAGGTATAATAAGGGGATTCCTTTCTGAAATCTCTAACTTAGACTTGTTTAGGCGACCACCAACTCTCAGCATGCCATGATCATCAATTACTGGTTTCAAGTTAGCAATGGGGCTGCTGTTTGGAATGTCTTGCTCGTCATGTATACATTTTAGCTCCTTGTGAAAGGCACTCTGCTGTACGTTACGTATCACAAGCAACTCACATAGGGCAATATCTTCTGCAAAGAGAGGTTTATGGCACACGTGCCAACTGCAACATTCAACGCTACGTTTCTCAGCACAAAAACACTGTACAATGTGGACTAACCTTGCAATGGTGCAAACAAGTCTAGACTATCTGGAGAAGCGTTCAAAGCGATGACAGCCCAAGCCAGGCATCCTTTCAGACTTGGTGGCAAGGGGCATAAGGTGGGCGAATCTCTGGATCTTCATGAGGGTCTTGGAGACTGAAGACATCTTGAGTAGCAGTTTCTTCACTCTGGTTCAGCAAAAACTCTGGACCTGTTTACCAAGTAGAATATGCAGAGACTCTACCAGATCCTGGTCTGGTGGTGCAATCTGCGGGATTGAGATGAGATGGAACATAGTGCCACTGTTCAGGTTTAGAAGACGTTCTAATCCTTTCAATGCGGTTACTTACATAGACATAGAAGCGTTTCGACTGGTTGTATATATAACCCAGAACAACCTTGCTGTCTGTGTAAAATTGAATGTCATCCACATGAATATCTAGCTCTCGCTGTATAAAGTCTGCAATCTATATAGCTAGTACAGTTCCACAAAGTTCAAGCCTAGGAATGGTGTGTTCAGGTTTCGGAGCTAATTTAGCCTTTCCAAACAGAAATCCAACATGAGCTTCATTGTAATAGTCTATTACTTTCAAATAGGCAACAGCTACAATAGCTTCAGTAGATGTGTCTGAGAATATGTGGACTTCTTTCTTCCGAGTTGTTGTAAGGGTAGTTGGAGTGTAGCATCGTGGTATATGCATACTGTCTAATGCATGCAAGCATTCCTTCCATAACACCCATTTTTGCTGTTTATCAGATGGCAGTGGAGCATCCCAGTCCACAATAGACTCTGAGAGCTGTCTTAACAGGAATTTGCCTTGTACAGTCAAAGGTGCTACAAATCCCAGGGGATCATATAGGCTGTTCACCACTGAGAGAACTCCCCGTTTAGAAAATGGTTTATCTGCACAGCTTACTTGAAAACCAAGGGAGTCATTTGACAAGTCCCACCTCAAACCCAGACTTCTCTGTACTGATGGATTGTCTATCCCTAGATTCAAGTCTCTGAATTCTGTGGCATGATCACTGGGCTGGAAGGCTTTCATTACAGCGGGACAATTAGAGGCGATATTATGTAACCTCAGACAAGATTTTGAAAGCATACCTTGTGTCCTTTTGAGCAGGTCTATGGCTTCCTCCGCTGTGGGCAAGGATTTGAGTGCGTCGACCACGTAGAAGTCTCTTTCAACGAAGTTTTGGGCATCCTTCCCAAACTCTGACTCACCATCAGAGGCAGCCCTACGTAGGCCATATGTAGCGACAGCTGGTGAAGGACTATTACCGAACACGTGAACCTTCATGTGGTATTCAACCATTTCCTTGCTGGTGTCATTGTCTTGGTGCCAAAGAAACCTGAGGTAATTTCTGTGGTCTTGCTGTACGATAAAGCAATGAAACATTTGTTCAATGTCAGCAGTAATGGCAACTGGCTCCTTTCTGAATCTCATAAGTACTCCTACCAGATTATTGGTCAGGTTTGGACAGGTAAGAAGAACGTCG